>JAAGAY010143382.1:19348-124191 GCA_011801015.1 Ardeotis arabs
ATGAGAAGGAGTTGTACATAAAACAGAAGAAAGCCCCAAAGAAGCAGAAGCATTGTCAGGGTGTAAAGCACATCAGTTGGCCAGGAAGACTTTACTTCATGGCTGAGCCCTTAGAAAGCAACTCCACTTATCATCCGTGCCAGAAGAAGACTTGGAAGATAGTCAAGGTGGTCCAAGTACAGTTCCAAGCTCATTAGGCATTTTAGTGCTATTTTAGTAGTCAGCTGCAGGCCAGCCCTTCCCTCCCACTTCAGCTGCACTAGTTCCTAGCAGAGGTTCGTCAGACTAGATAGAAGAATTTTGGGTGACTGTCCCACAAGGCTCGCAGGACCTGGATACAACAGCAGGACCTGGATACAACAGCTGTCTCACACTTAGAAAGTGCTACATATGACACAAAATGGAAGGGAAATACTTAGAAGATTAGCTAAGAGAAATTAATTATGGTGGAACTAAATGGTGGAATAAAAAAAGAGAGAAAACTTACGTGGAGTTTTAGGAAAAATAGACTGACATAAACTACTTGAAGCTGATGAGTAACGTGATAAGTCACTATTACAAAACATTGGTATTTGGGATATACCAAACGAGACCTTGTTCCTGGGAGAACAAGTATGCATTCTCCTGCAATGACAGGAGAATTGACTGCATGATGTACTTTTGCCTTTTTAATAATTGATCTAGGATATTTCACATATTCTATCATGTGGATTAGCAATCTTTGAGCTTCGTGAGGTAATTCTGAGTCAGCAATAAGTAATTTACATAATTAGTGTAACAGTATTTAATTATATGATTACTGTAAATATGTGTAAAACTAATGGTGTAATTAGAATGTGTAATTACTACTTGTAATTACGTAATTAGGTATGATGATATAACTAAACTTCTCATGAAAAAAAGAAAGCTATAGGAAACAGTATAGTGCACAATTATACTGGTGGTGTAAAAAGAAAAGTTACCATTTTCAGGCTAGCTGTGCTAAAGTTAGCTCAAGAGTAGATGAATGGTAAAAGTTTGTGAAATGTGCCACAGTACTAGAACGCATTGACTACCCTGAACAAGGGTAGTTCAGTTGTTACAGCCAGTACAAACATTATTCCCATCCTTAATTATCTACTGTGTATTGATAACTCTTCAAACACCCAGCTGAATAACATGAGTATAAAGAGTGCTATTATGGAAGTACTGAAATATCAGCATTGTGCAGCATTTTCTAATTACTAATTTAAGTAATATGTTACTTGTCTCTTAAATCTTCAAAGCACATCTGATTTCACACTCCTTCCATGACATCATCCTGCAGACACCAGGTTGGTGGTACCTCCATATGCAGGTCCCTCCGCAGAGAAAGCCCAGAACAGAAGCTTTTTACCACTGCACTCTAGTGCTGCATTCCCCTGCTTCCCACCTACCACACCATACAGACTTTTCAGCTAACAAATTAATAGTTACTGCAAAGCACATTTGAAAATTCATTGTCCTTGATGAGGACACTAAAGAAATTTGACTGTTGTATAGACTCTTATTATAATTGTAAAAAAATCTTAAACATTCAACAGAACTATCTTTTCAGATACCTTAGTGCTCTTCCCTATGGGCTAAATGATGGAGTCCTGGGTCACAATTGTGAGTATTTATCTATCTGAAGCATCTTCAGAAAGATCATTCAACTATGCGATTGGCTTACCAGTGCATGACCCAGACAGGCAGACTGTAGGTAGCATGTTTTACAATTCAGTAATTGATGTTAGCAGAATTCTTTCACTATTTCAATATAGTGGAAATTCACATTTTTGGTACGTATATACTTTCTGTTATATGTTCCTCAAAATACCAATATCCATGTGTGTATATATATAAATATACATAAAAAACAAATACAGTATAATATATACAACTTCACAAAGTTTATATTTACACATAATTACAGAAATATCTATAAAAAAAAAAAAAAAAGAAATAACAGATGATGATCCAGAAAATGCAGTGATCGCTTCAAGTAATAGTGCTGACTACCCCATTTCTAAGAAAACAAGAGTTTAGTCTTATGTGATCTGTAATGTACCTAGTCTCAGCAATGTTGATGATGCAACTAAAAATCAGAGGATAAACAAGGGATAAACTCTGAAGAGACGGATGAGATTCCTTGTCAAATTCCAAATGGTAATTCAGTTGCACCTTATAAGGAAACCACTAAGTGTTTCACCAGCAACTTTTACATAAAATTTTAATCGATGTTAATTTTTTTTTTACAAATTCTTTAAGGCAGCCATATAGGCCGGTAAAATTTCTCAAAGCAAATCTGAATTTTTGTTTTCTCTCTGAAATTATATACACGTTATGCTGGATGCCTCGAATCTTTTGCCTGTTGCATATGCTAATCTGGGAATTCACTGAGGCTACTTGAAAAAATTATCCAGCTTGTCATTTGTGGATATTTGTCCACGTTGTTTTCTTTTCCCTTCTTCCTCATGCATCCATAATGTGAACATAGAAAAATGAATCATATTCTTCAACTTTGTTACAGTTTCATTTAATTAGTTCCAACTTGCAACATTTTTTTTATTTTTCCTGTTACACATAGTAGATCTTCCCTGAACTAGAAATCTCCTTTCTTGAACGTTGATGACTCCAGTGTTTCAGGTATTTGGAATTTAGTCTCTAATGCTACAAATACTAATATATAAATATTTCACTTTTTCTCCTTAACATACCAGGCTGGACATTTCTTGGGACTATATTATGTTTTTTCCACAATACCATCATGTTAGCATCCTTTGTTCCACCAAAACACACAGGCTTCTCTGCAGTGTTTCAGATCCATAAGCCTCTAATATCTGTTGTTAACTGTTAAGGCATATTGCATTTCATAGCATAGAAATTTATTCTATTTTTGTTATTTTAGTCTTCAAGATTACCTAGTCTTTCATATGTGAGGAAGTTCCCTGTAGCAACAGCTTTAGGAATCTGACCTTTATAGTTCATTCATAGTCAATGTTATTGGTAAAATCATTTGTTCCCAGGTCAGATCCTGGAGGAACTCCACTAATGACTTCTCTGTGAACCAATGGTCCAGCATTCAGAGGCTAGAGACATGTCAGAGAAAGTAACAAATATCTTTGCCCTACTCTTAACACTTGTTGATATCTGCTAATAAACTGCTGAAGACAGCATAATTGGCAAGATGAATCCCTAGGCTGAATTAGTTTTTGTATTTTTCTATTTTTTTATAATTTAATCCTTCCTATTTGACTCTTAGGTAATAATTTTGCATTTTGCAAATGTTTCTATTGTATCAGATGTTTTTCTTGAACGCATGACAGATTTCCTCTCTTATATTTCCTTCATTTTGAAAAGAATAAAATGGCTATTTTGAGCATTATGTATTTGTAGACTAGAGAAATATTTTCATAGTATACTATAGTTGTTTCAGCAAAATAAAATATTAATTTATTTTGTTTAAAAAATAGATAAAAACCATGCAATACTTACTCTGTTGACAGTTTCTTCCCATAAATTCACCTGGACACTCACAGGAATAGTTGGCAACGAGATCTGTACAGATTCCACCATTCTTGCAGGGTTCGGCCTCACATTCATTTACATCTGCAAGAGGCACACAAGGTAATGTAGGGATTAGCAAAGAGAAATTGTAAAAGCAATAAGCACATGTTTTAAAGCACTAAACTACAACATATTTATACAATTGGCATGCTCAGTAGGGCCTGTTGTGATAGGATGAGGGGTAATGGTTTTAAAATAGAGGGAGGTAGATTTAGATTGGATATTAGGAAAAAATTTTTTACAATGCGAGTTGTAGAACACTGGAACAGATTGCCCAGAGAGGTGGTGGAAGCCCCATCCCTGGAAACATTCAAGGCCAGGTTGGATGAGGCTCTGAGCAACCTGATCTGGTTGAGGATGTCCCTGCTCCTTGCAGGGGGGTTGGACTAGGTGACCTTTGAAGGTCCCTTCCAACTCTAACCATTCCATGATTCTATGATTCTACGAAGACATACACTCTTTTGTGCAGCGAACATGCTCAGTAAACAATGTGATTAAATAGGGCATGCTTTAGGAAAAAATCAAAGCAATCTTACATAAATTTAGGTAGTTTCATATAGCTACTAAAATTTTACTATGTCCCATCACACAAGAGGATTTTAAGTTTTGGTCACGGTAACTTCCAGAGGACATCAGGGCCACAAATCACAGTTTGACCTTAAATAAACAAATTCAATTATTTCTAACAGAGTACTCATTAATGATCCTTGCAACTCCAAGAAATGTAGCTCTTCTTTATCAACAGATGCCAGTTAAGAATGTCTCTCAGTTGATCTTAATTCATTAAACATCTAATTGACAAGGTTGTTAAAAAATTTCCTTTCTGTGCATGAGTTAGTGGGTGAATTGAAACCAATAGCTGGATCCAGGAGCTTGCAAATTTTAATAGAAAACATGGTTAATTTCATTTGTTTCCCTTTTCCAGAGTAATACTCCTTTGTGTTTTTCGGTGCAGTAACCTTCAAGTGCTATTTCAAATTCTTTTTCTCAAATGCAATATAGTATTTTTCAGTTATCATAAACAGGTAGATGAAGATAGCGATATCTCATAATTAATATTCTCTGTCTCTGCATCTATGTTTGTTCTGTATTAAGTAGAAACGTTGCATGGATTTTATACATAATTGTCTTTAAGGGATGCATCGGTGTTAAATATTTAAAAGATGGTAGCCCACCTTAACTTCATTAAGACTTGAAGTCCTGTTGCATTGGACACTGCAAAAGGCAAACTGAAAAGCAGTCTTTAGCTTGTACTACAATTCTACTTCATTCAGTTTTGCTTAAGTGCATATTAATTTTGGATACAGTTGCCAATAAAGTGCACATGCTCATAGCACAGAACTAAGTTCAAATGAGAAGACACTTAACAGAGATGAATTAGTTGCATTCATTGGTGGGCAAAATGCCCTATAAATTGAAGCAATACTCCTCACTGTTGCCCTGAACTTGCTTCGACCACCAAAATGCAAACTTGGTTTGCACTGACATACACAAAGTGAAGAAGATACTACAGAAACGTCTAAACAAGCAATAAGGCTTGTGCAGAAGAAGCAAAATTCAGCTCTGTCAACAAAGTTGCTTGATTTCTGGTAGTTGAGTATGTAACTTTGGTACTTTTAAATTTATTTTTTATATTTACTAGGAATCTATGTACAAAAATTCATTGTTTTAATACACACGACTTTCCTAGAACTGGTTGATTTTGTGATGTCTCCAGGGACATCTGCACCTCCGGTCTTTTCTGCAGATCTAAAAAGTTTTGTAGCTTTCAGGTTATGCGTGCAATCTATGTCAGGTATTTTGAAAACTAGCTAAAAGACCGGGCCCAGAGGGTGTTTATCACTGCTATGAAGTCTAGCTGGACGCCAGTAACTATCAGTGTACTCTTGGAGTCAACACTGGTCCAATCCTATTCAACATCTCCATTAATGATCTGGATGGTGGGGCAGAGTATACCTCCACCAAGTTTACTGATGACACAAAACTGAGAGGAGTGGACATGCCTGGATTATGCTGCCTTTCAGAGGGACCTCAATGGGCTAGAGAGATGGGCTGAACAGGAACCTCAAGAAGTTCAACAAGGGCAGTTCATGACAGAGGTGGTCAACAGCCTCCTGAGCTGTATTAGGCAGAGCACTGCCAGCAGGTCAAGGGAGCTGATCGCTCCTCTGCTTCCCTTCTGCTCAGCACTGGTAAGGCCACATCTAGAGTGCTGTGTCCAGTTCTGGGCTCTCCAGTATGAGAAAGACATGGACATACTAGAGAGAGTCCAACAAAGGGCCACTAAGATGATTAAGGGACTGGAACACCTCATCTATGAAGAAAGGCTGAGAGAGCCCACACTACTTAGCTTAAAGAGGAGGGTCAGGAGGAAACTCATCCATATATATAGATACCTGCAGGGATGGTGCAAACAAGATCGAGCCAGGCTCTTTTCAGTGGTGGCCAGTGACAGGACAAGAGGTAATAAGCACAAACTGAAACACAGGACGTTCTGTCTCAACATCAGAAAATATTTTTTTACTGTAAGGATGACTGAGCAGTGGCATAGGTTGACCGGGGCATTTTTGGAGTCTCCACCTTTGGAGATATTAAAAAAAAAACATTTGGATATAGTCCTGGGCAACCAGCTGTAGGTGGCCCTGCTTGAGCAGGGGGGCGTGGACTAGCTGACCTCCAGAGGTCCTTTTTATCCTTAGCTCTCCTGTGATTCTGTGGTAATCTCCCCATTGCTGTGAACAGAAATGAGGGCAGACTTTTCAGGTAAATGTGGAGCCTAGTTTCAGTTCTTTGAACCAGAAAACCATCAGATTTTTATACTGAAATTGATCATGGTTACCGATCTCTAAGCTTCTTTTTTACTCTCTCATGTCTTACTATTTGTTCTCTATGAAGATATCACATACTGGACTAATAAAAATTCACAGCGTTAGTTGAATTTCCACCTATTAAAGAGGAAGAAGAGAGGTAACAGCTTAGCATGCAAGAAATAAAACCTGCCAAGGGAAATGACCAAAGAATAGACCCGCTCAATTCTAAATTAAATTTTTTATATGTATTTATAAAATTTAACAAGACTCTTCAGCTCCCTATTTGCCTTTTTAAGCAAAGCCCATTAACCTTACGTTTTCATCAGGTTATTTATCATTTTAATATAGCCTAACACATTTGTGGGAAAAAATACCAAGGTCACTGTGAACTAAAAAACATTAAATGAACATATGAACTATCTCTTACTTGCTGAAATAAAGGTAGTAATTTATCCTCGTAAAAGCTTTTCTGTGTAAAGACAATATCTTCTCAAGATAACTAATTTTTTCTAATTTGCCATTCATATTGAAATATGTAGGAAAAAAAAAAAAGTACAACTTCCCAGCATATTTCATATTGTCTATGCAATGATGTAGAATACAGACAAAACCTTTAAGTACCAGATACTTCTAGAGCAATACTCATATTCTACCCCTCTGGAACAAGTAGCTATGATCAGTGCAGAAAGATGGAAGTTTTTTATTATTATTTTTGTTACTTGGATCCTACAGTGATTTTTTTCCAGTAATTTGAGAACCTTTCATCTTATCAGTTCAAACAAATATGTCATATTTGATGAACGAGGAAAGACTAGCTCATCGTAGCATCACGTTTGATACCAGAACAGACGTCTTCTTGGAAAGATAATGAACAGAACTGTGTTAAAGAAAATAGCATAAGTTCTACAGAATTTAATTTACTATTCATTATTTCACTTGATTGCATGTGTAGATGTAGAATATTTAATTAAAAAGTTGTTCCTGCAAACTGTGGTCAGATTTTGTTTAAATTTCTAGATGTGGCAATTACAGTACTAAACTTTACACTAGCTGGTGTGTTTCTTTCTTCAAAAAAACTTACATTATGTTTTAAACTTTGTCATAGTGTCATAATTAGAAGTAAATTTGAATAGGAATTTTTAAATGCCAGAGCTTCTGGAGTACTTAGAACCATAGAATCATAGAATAGTTAGGGTTGGAAGAGACCTTTAAAGGTCATCTAGTCCAAGTCCCCTGCAAGGAGCAGGGACATCTCCAACCAGATCAGGTTGCTCAGAGCCTCATCCAGCCTGGCCTTGAATGTTTCCAGGGATGGGGCATCCACCACCTCTCTGGGCAACCTGTTCCAGTGTTCCACCACCCTCATTGTAAAACAATTTTTCCTAATATCCAATCTAAATCTACCTCCCTCTATTTTAAAACCATTACCACTTGTCCTGTCACTACAGGCCCTGTTGAAGAGTTTTTCCCCATCTTTCCTACAGGCCCCTTTAGGTACTGGAAGGCCTCTATCAGGTCTCCCAGGAGCCTCCTCTTCTCCAGGCTGAACAGCCCCAACTCTTTCAGCCTGGCCTCATAGGAAAAGTGCTTCAGCCCTCTCATCATCTTCATGGCCTCCTCTGGACCCTCTCCAACTGGTCCACATCTTTCTTATGTTGGGGGCTCAACACTTCTTATGCTGGGAGCTTTAGTTGCTGCTAAAGACAATAAAGGCTCCCAAAGCAAAGCTCTCCATATGTTGTCAGATACAAATTCTTCACTGACTATGCAATCAATCTACCAATGCAAGAAGGATGTGCTTTTATGTAAGTTAACTTTATGTGCTTTTTAATATAAATTAACTCTTACAAAAGTAAAATCACTGTAGGTTGCTCATGATTTTTTGGGTAAGGTTAGGTTTTATGCTGGGTCAGATTTTGAAGTGTAGTTCAGATAACAATCTTATGAATTGTAGTAACTAAAACACAGATTGCTGAGTACTACCAAAGAAGTCAGAGCTCCTCACTAAAGGACCTAATAAGAGTGCTAAACACTGAGTGAAATGGGCTCCTGAAAAGGTTTAAGTGCCAGCACAAGGAAAATCTGTACTTCTAAATAGTGTCCAGGATAGCTAAAAAAATACCCAAACCTCAACTCTTCCATGCCCAGACCCCAAGATTTCTCTGCTGAAGATGGATTCTGAAATTTATAGTGGTGCAGGAACAAGAAAACATTCACCATTTTCTTAAAATATATTGCTCCTTGAATAATAGCTTGAAGTGCTAAGACAGTTGATTAGGAAGTAAAGGCTATGTTAAGGTTTCTTTTTATGCTGAAGATGATTAAGTTTACAATTCCTACCACCTAAGATAAACCGTAACTATAAAGCAATTAAGCACATTTCTCTTTGAAGCAGTCATTGTGCACCCCGGAACAGAAGTATGCCGTCAGAAATCGGGCAAGTAAGAGAACTTTGCTGTATTACACAGAGATTTGGAAAATCATTATGAGGAAGAGTTATGGGATTTTATCCTTCTTTTCTGGATTATATATTGTTTAAAATCCTTTATGTATTTAATAAAACATGAATAAAAACTAGTACTGTAGTTGCAAACATAATATAATTAAAAATACATAATCCTCATTTTGGACTTTACCTGTTACATGCAGTTACTTGCGTTTTCCTGAAAAATTACTCCATATGAAACAGGTATATAAATTGTGTAACTGTTATAATAAAAAAATAACTATAACTTCCAGTAATTTGAGTTCTTCAGCAAGCTACTTGGTGTAAACCTGACTTTTTGTGATGAAGGGACTGATAAGCTACATCAGTTGTCCTTGCCAACGCAGCTTGTGTTTTGGCTGCAAATGCACACCAGTACCTTGTTCCTGTCCCCTGCTTGCTTGTTCTTTATACAACCCAAATTCTTGGTTCCTGCCACCTGAACCTTGTTTCTGATCCAAGATTACCTTTTGCAGTACAGACTTCTTCAAGTTCCCTCCTGCTGACAAGCACATTCTCTCTTTATCCTTTGATTTTATACTTGTTTTGGCTTCCTGATCACATAGATCTGCTCATCTCAACACTAAGTCATGGCTTTAATCAGTCTTCCATCTTAACAGAAAGGTCGGCCCTTTGCAGGCACAGCATCTAAGTTCAAATGTCCATACTGGAAGTCAGCTTGGCCCTTATTCGAAGCAGTGTTTAGACACAATCCAGTTATGCCTGACTAATATTGCAAATATTTTTTTTTCCATAATAAGGCTGATTTAGTCTCTAGAAAACAGATGGGAACAAAAGATCGACTACTTATAGCCTCTGTATCATAACTAGCTTCTATGAAGACCCACAACTATAGACTGGATAAAGACCAAGTCACAATTTGAGAAACATGACCCCCCTACTTGGCCCCCAATTTTTTTAAAAATTATTTTTTAAAGTAAACCAGTAAACTTAGAAACTTCTCTACTCAGTTCTGTTTCAAAACAAAAGTTGCTGATAACCGACAACATTTTCAAATACCTTTACATTTGGAAACCAGTAAGACATAAAGTGGAGAAACATGAAGTATGGAATAATCAACTTTTAGCTGGAACTTAGTCTAGACTTTTCTTGAGGTTGCTTGATGATTCTTGATAGATTTTTAAGTTCATTCTCCATATTATTTTCTTTATTGTATATTGATTCTGAAAGACTTAATTACATGTGTAAGTACTGTAAGACCACACAAAGTGTGTGATCTTGCTTGCAGAACTTTGTAATATCCTGTTACTGCTTAAATATGAGCATTCAGATATCCAAACTTTTAATTATTATTTTCCTAACAATTACCGTGAAAGCCAGATTATATACTCTTTTTTGTTATTACAGATTTGTACCAATTTGCTCAAGCACCATATTTTATTTATGAGAAATTAAATGGCAAAGCTCCACTGAAAAGAATAAAAGTACACCAGTTTTATTTGGTAAAGAATCTGACTCAAGAGAATCAATATAATTTAATATGGCTATCTTAACAGTGAGCTACTCAGTTAAACTATAAAATTTATAGGATTACAGCAATCTACATAAAGAAGGACACATCACTTAAAAGTACAAGACTTTTGGTAAAATATTTACCAAACGAAAAAAAAGAAATGAAAATGTTCTTTCTCATATCCCTGTGGTTTAGTACTTTACTAGCATAATCCTAAATTGTAAAGGTCTCCTAAATGAGGATGACCTCATGTTCTCTTCTAAAAAGATAAAAAAAAAAATAATTGTATTTAACCAGAATGAATAAGCATCACCAAAAATATTGCAAGAATAGGTAGAACATTTTCAGTTTTTGACTAGAAGATATTGAAGAGATAAGTAATTACCATTATAATAATTCATTTTATTATTGTTAGTTATAGGTTTAAGAAAGTTTCTAACCTGTTTCTGAATAAGCTTTTGTCTGTAATTAATGCAAACAAAAATTATCTGTAACTTCAGCTATAACTGTTCCTTAATTTAATCAAGATTATAAAAAAATGAGTACTAATACATTACTGGTACAATCCTGCTGTGAAACATTTTAAAAGAACTGAACCATAGTCCCATGACATTTGTGAATTTAGTATATATTATTAAATCTGAACTGGATGTATTAAATACATATTCAACACAGGACAGACATCTATTAAAATTCATTGGTTTGATGGCTTTTTCAAAAGTAGTTTCCTGACCACAGAAGCCTCTAAAAATGCTGTGCCAAATAACCAGCAGGAGACTTCAACTATAATGTCATACTGAAGTGATTCACTGTTCAGATAGCCTTATAATTTGATCTTCAAAAAGAGCAGAAAATAGCTTTACACTTGAGACGAAAAGGTACAAGCCTCTTTTTCCCCACTCTTAGAGGCTAAACATTATATTACTACTACTGACATTATTCTATACAAAGTTTTCCATCTCCTGCAAGTATTTGGTACAACATATTGTAGTAAATGTCCTCCAGAATAATCCATCAGAGCTGCCTATTAGAATTTTTCCTGAACCATTCAGTACAAGTATTTCAGATAGCATTACTCTATTAAGAGGAAGCATCGTAAGAGAGTTACTAAAGCTGTGTTCTGAACCCAAAATAGTCATTCTAAGTAACCAAGCCAAGGAAATAAAAATAATGTTTATACATGTCAGAACTTTCGGTTTGACTATGTGTGAATGTTTGAGGCGCCCTTGTAACCAGCAATATACATACGTGTGTTGAAACACATAACAAAAAAAAATTTGAGAACAGTTCAGTTGCTCCCATCTAGAGTTCTGTCAGCAACTACCTCTTAAGCATCCTTCCTAATATAACAAGATTGCCTTTCAAAGCAATTTTATATCCTCTTAGCCTTTAGACTGATTTATACTTTTTTCATTATGTCTCTGTAACAAGTCCCTCTTTTAAAAAAACTAAATACAAACAAAAAAAAGACTTCATGCTACCTGTAAACATTGATCTTTTCCAAACTTTCCTGAGTTTGGAAAAAGTCAAATCTTATTTTCCATCCCAGTGGTTTCTGAAATAACTTTAGGTCAATTTATTTAAAGAAAAATTGGAATATACAGCTATGATGGTGTTCACCTCAATTAATAAAGAAACCCGATTTCTAAGAAATTGAAAATGAAAGAATATTTGGAGTTTCTTAAAATGACATTTTCTTAAATTTAATGTGGCAAGTAAAATCTTTAATTTTGCAAAACAGTGTTCTTTATTATGACCAATTGCTTTCCCCACGAGTTCATTTATCATCTTTTCCACTTATAATTTACACCTCTGTTCAAAGTAATGTTGTTATAGTATCAGTGAATCAGCTGTAGTGTCTATCTATCTGTAAAATCACATTTTAAATAGATTTATTATCTATAGCGTTTTCCTAGATTTCTTCTTGTTCTATAATGTAATTTCCCCTACACAACCCTCACTGAAACAAAATTTTCCAAATTCAATTTAAAGTTTTCAATCACTTATGAATACATTTCTATACAACAGTAACTACAATCAGAGTTTTCAGAATGCTAAGATAAACTGTAGAACTATTAGAAAAATAATTATTTAAAAATTATCAAGAAAAAGACCCAATTAAATATTTTGCAGAATACTGTTCTTCTTTTGGCACTTTGAATTACGGCCAGAAAAGAAAATAAATAAAGTTAATATTCAATTTAAGAATTGCTAGGAACCTACAGGGGTAACCATCTTACAATGTGCTGGTTTTCCAGCAAGCGACCAAATATTAATTATTTCTGTATTTTTACACTTGAAAAGTTGTTCTCAATTGCTTTCCTTAGAAACTGCTAGAAACTATGTAAAAGAATGGTGAGATGACAGAATTAACTTCATAAAAGCCTAATGTGAGTTTCTAGAGGAAGTATAAAGGTGCCTGTTGACTTCAAAGGACTTTGAGCACAGGAACCTTTGCCATAGTAACTATACATCTTGTTGCATTCACAGCAATATTTGTGACTTTATTTTCATGCATTTTTGTATATTTTGAGGATACTTTTTTATCCTTATTTTTGTTTTGAAAACTCCCATAAAATAAATTATAAAAATGGCTATTGGTCTGATCATATAATGACACTTGAATCCATGTAGGTGCCTAGTGCCTGTCTTGCAAAATGTTTATCTTTTAGTTATAGCCACTAAAAAGTTATTGTAATTTTCTCTGTGGAGTCACAATTCTAACATTGGACTACGTCAGTTTTTCCTGATCATATATTTACCTGTGTAAATGCATATTTAATGGCTTTTCATCTGAGGTATTTTAAATTTAATAAAATTTTGGGATAGAATTCTGAGGATCTTTCTTATTAGTTTTAAAAGAGTTGGTACTTTAAAAGTTTTAATATAACTTGAAGCAGATTCTTCATTTTTAGTCACTTTTAATGTATACTGGCATGAAAACCTTTGTCCCATTAAGTAACTTACCACTTAATTTTACACTGTAGAAGAATGACTTCAGGGCAACAATTCCTATTGTTTCCAGTGAACCTTATTAAAATAATTGGCTATTTATATAACAAGCATTTGACAAATCATTTTAACTGTAGTTGAGAAAAAAAAAATTCTATTAGAAAGTGAATCAGCTTGTGAATAATTTTGTATTACAAGCAATGCTCCAAAAATTTCAACTTCACAAGTAAGCTTAAATTATTCAGCATTAGACTGTAACCTCTAACTGGATTATTTGTCAAAATACCATAGGTGGGCTCAACGCAAGAAGTCCAATTATTTTCAAAGCAACTTTGAACCCAGATCACTAAATCAGGTATTTCCATCACATATCCTAAAATAACTGGTTTTTTTCAAAATACAGTTCTTTATGCATTTCAGAATACAGTGAGCATGGGGATATATCTTCTTCACATGAGTACAGTTATGTTATTTTTCTAATAACATTTGAAAAATGTTATTAGACCAACAAGTCCTGGAGGATACGATGATGGATGATCCAAAATGACTAAACCAGATGGTTATATTTGTTCACATGTCTGTATTTGATGTACACGGGGTGAAGTGTATTCCTTTATGGCCAATCTATATACATCTCATTTAAGCTCTCATAAAAAGTTGTCTGTGGGACTTCAGTGCACTTATGTTGCATAAGTGCACATAAATGTGCTGCATAAAGGTAATTTCTACCCTTTGCTAACACTTTTCAAATTCATACTCCTAGTTTCTCATAAATATATGCACGTTTTACTGTTTATGAATCTTATTGTTAGATTTAATCACAGAAATAATCTAGCAGTCTAAACAGGAGAATAGTCTAGATCTTTTGGCACAGTTATCTGACCTTTTTCCCCTTCTAGTGGCTGTGGAGTGCCTCATTTTATTACATTTAGCATACATGGACACATATTAGATTGAGAGCACGTTTACAAATCACTTAAGAGTTATGGAGGGTTAATAAATGGACAAACGGCTTAATACATGATTAACTAAATGTCTGTTATCCACCACAGCAAATCACTATGTTCATTACAACCATAGGTATCTCCTTAGTCCTATAAGTATTACACATTTGCATATAGCATATGTACATAAACCTAAGAGCAAGAGGAAAGACCTGGAAAACCACAAATTGGTCAGTCTCATCCCAGTGCCCAGGAAAGTGATGAAGAAAGCCATCCTGGAAACCATTTCCCAACACATGAAGGAGAAGATGATGATGCAAAGTAGTCAGTATAGATTTGTGAGGGAGAAACCATGCTTGACCAAGCTAACAGGCTTCTACAATGAGGTCACTGGATCAGTGGATGGGGTGAGCTGTGGATATTGTTTACCTCAGCTTCAGTAACATTTTTAACACTGTCTCTTGTAACTTCCTCACAGGCAGGCTGACAGTGTGCAGGTTAGATAAGTGAACAGTGAGGTGGATTAAAAAACAGCCAAATGCTGGGCCCAGAGGGTGATGATCAGTGGCAAGAAGTCCAGTTGGCAGCAGATTACTGGTGGTGTACCCCAGGGGTCAATACAGGGGCCAACACTGTCTTCATTAATGGTCTTCATTAATGACCCAGACACCGGGAGAGAGCATACCCTCAGGAAGTTTGCTGACGACAAAAAACTTGGAGGTGTGGTGGACATGCCAGAGGGTTCTGCTGCCATCCAGAGAGACCTCAACAGGCTGGAGAGATAGGCTGAAGAAGAACCTCATGAAGTCCAACAAGGGGAAGTGCAAAGTCCTGCCTCTGCCCCTGTGGAGGAACAACCCCATGCACCAGTACACGCTGGGGGGCGATTGGCTGGAAAGCAGTTTGGTAGAAAAGGGCCTGGGTATCCTGGTGGGCAACAAGTTCACCATGAGACAGGAATGCACCCTCATGGCAAAGAAGGTCAAATTTTAGGTAGAACATTGCCAGCAGGTCTAGGGAGGTGATCCTTCCTATCTACTCAGCACTGAGGATACACAGAATCGTAGAATGTTTTGTGTTGGAAGGGACCTTCAAAGGTCATCTAGTTCCAACCCCACTACTGTGGGCAGGGACATCTTCCACTAGATTAGGTTCCTCAAAACCACATCCAACCTAACCTTGAACAGTTCAGGCATGGGGCATCTGGACTGCTGTGTCCAATGCTGGGCTTACTAGTACAAAAAAGACAGGAAATTTTTGGAGTTAGTCCAGCGTACAGCTATGGTAATCAAGGGACAGGATCATCTGACCTACAAGGACATGCTGAGAGAGCTGACATTGCTCATTCTCCAGAAGGGGAGGTTTGGGTGAATCTTAACCACATGTCTAAATATCTGATGGGAGGGAATGAAGACAAAAGAGCCAGACTCCTCACTGGTGCCCACTGACCAGACAAGGGGCACTGGGCTCTACTTAAAATACAAGAATCTCCATCTGAACACATTCTCTTACAGTGAGAGTGGTTCAACACTGGAGAGAGGTTGTAGAGTCTCCATCTGGGCAAATACTCAAAATATGACTGGACACAGTTCTGGGCAATCTGCTCTGGTTGACGACGGAGGTTGGACTAGGTGATCTCCAGAGGTCCCTTCCAACCTAAACAATTCTGTGATTCTGTTATATAAGCGTGTGGCATATATGCCATGTATATGGTATGTATTATCCGTGGCAAATACACTTATTTGCTAACCACTTATAAATCATTTTATAAGTGATTTCCACAAGTAATTTCCTTGTGTCCTCTGCAGAGGTGGAAAGGAAGACCACACCGCTCTTCCCACACAAGACGCAAAATGTGTATGTAGTTCCTCACACCGTCAATGACTGTCTAGTGCAGGAAGGGAAATATTTATTGCAGTGACTTCTGTCTCCATCTGACTGACAGCTCTATTATCTGAGGGCACACACACCCTGGTTGCTCCTTATGACTCACAGAGAGTTATATGTCCTGCACTAAAAACATCTCTCAGAACTGGAACTTGTATTTATGGCAGCTGGCCCAGGCAATGTCACCTTTGCTTGATGATCACATCAAATAAAACCTGTCCAAATAGGTTTACGCATTTTCCACAACTATGTTTAGCAGCTAAGGAATTGCCTTCCAGTCTATACATACAATCTGTATCACCACTTAGGGCCATGGGTGGTGCAATCCCTGTAAAAGATCTTTATTTTTGCTGAGAAATGGGAGGAGGTCCTTCCTCTGTTAGAGCACTGAAATAATGAAGTCAGAAGTAAATGCTGTAAACTGTGAATTTTAGATTCCAGCAAAAGTTCTCTTCACCTTTCATTTTTTTCCAAATTTTGGTGTACGTCTTCTGCAGTGTTATTCTGAAGCTCCCTGAAATAGTAAGTATGATTGACAAAGAAAATACAAAGGATGAGAAAAGAGCAGACTAATTTCTCTCTAACAGTGAAAACTACTGGCATGGAAGAGAACATGGCTTTTAAATACACTCTAGAAACTACGTGAGCATAATGATTGTATGCATAAATAGCTCTGCTAGATACATGAAAGGACCACATAGAATACATTTTCAGAACCAGATGCCTTACCGACTTGTGTAGAGAATAAAATGAAATCTGACAAGATTACAAAACTTATCTACTCTCTGCAGGTAAACAGCAACGTAAATTCTCTTTCATGGTGTAACACATACACATCTGGACCACCCCCTTTGTTGTAAGGGGGAAGTTCCTGAATGCTATCATTTTTGCTCATTCACAGCCAAGCACAGATCCCAGCAGAAGTCCTTCTGAGACGATAAGCAACTACGGAAGCTCTGTGCATTTGGGCAGAAAACTATCACAGTAAGAACTAACAAGCTCCTCTGGAAAGCCTTAGGAGTATCTATGCTTTCATTAACCACAGTTACCAAAAGGAGATGTATCAGTTTCAGCATTATATCTAATCTGTCAGAAACACAGAGCTTCCAATTCCACCTCTTATTCCTTCTGCATGTTCCTGTCTCCCAACTTCTCTAGGATCTAGCACTGGCTACAGTTCTGATCCCACCGAAAATCCCTTCTTCTGCTTAGTTTGTACACTTCCAAATGAGCCTGGTGAGATGAAGTGTGACAGGGATATATACTCAGGGAAGATGGGCATCACCACTTTTGGCAGTATCAGGCAATCACAGCAGAGGATTAAACAAAATTCAGGTCAGATCATGAGGCTGTAGAAAACCCAGCTCCTCTCATGATGTCAGACATTAACAGGTCATAAGAAAAGGAAGATAAACAAGACCTATTCAGTGTTTTCAGTGCACTTGGAGAAAAATGTAGACACAGACAAATTATGTCTACATTTGTAATTAGTGTGGTCTTGCAGAATTATAGCTGAGTGAAATGACAAGAGCTCAGGACACATCTGCATGTCCCTACATGTACCTCAGGGATGTTTTCTCTGTACAAGTTCTAGGCTTCCTGGGTGGATGGAATGCCTCTTTATCGCCTGGAATGTTTTATGTCAATTCCTAGTGTGTACACAAGGAATTTTAGACTACCAGACTATTTTCTTTTAGATTATTTTCATCTCAAAGGTATCCAGCTCCTGTGCTCTGACACTGCTGCCACCTGACACAAGGCACAATAAGTGGAGATGATCAAGAGATTTTATTTAAAAATGCACTCCTGATTCAAACTAAAACACTCATCCAGATGCCCTACAGAAATAATCATATGTTATTTAACACATCAGAATAAATGCAAGCTGGAAGAATATCCTGGGTATTCATAGGCAAATGTGACAGCAACATGAGTTTTGCTGGATATATTTTATGAACACATTTGTAATGTAGATTAGTTTATACTATTAGACCATTGTCTCATTACATTGAGCTTCAAGTCCAAGTACAGTTTTTTCAAGTTTTGCACACATAGGTAATGAGTCTGACGCCATACCCTTCTCTCCCTCTTTCTTACAAATAAACCCACTGATCTCAAAACTGTGTCCACAAGAATAAATACTACTTATCATTTCAAAGGGTAGCTAGAATATATTTCTGGATCTTCTCTCTAAAAAGTTCTTTGGCTTCTTCAAACCGTTCACTACATCTGTAGTATAAAAGCAATACCTGATGACTAAATTTTTTCCTTTCTTCAATTTTTAGAAAAATTACAATGTGAATTGTTCAAGTTCCAAACATTGAAGGCCGTCATATAATTTCCAACTAGTTCAGTGAACAATGGAAATACTAATATTATATACAGTAATAGGGAACTGCACAGTCCTGTGCCAGCATGTGTTCCTAACACAAATATAATATTTTAATTCTCCATTCTTGACACACCTACACACACAGATGGTTGAGCATAGTAGTTCTTACAGCAGCAGAACAATAAAAAGAAAATACAAGAAAAAGACATAAATTACAAAAGTAATCTTTTTTCTAACAGCTACTTCCTGCGCAGATGGATCAGACTGTGCCACTGTGTGGCAAAATTCTAAATGGTAAGATTTGTCTCATTAAATAATGAGATTTCATTTCAAGATTTCATTTATCTTCATTATCTTCCTCACAGAAATGTGCTAGTATATCTGTAATGAATCTAAGTGCAAAAAGACTGAAAGCAACCCTTCCTTTAAAGCTGTCATGAGGCTGTGTTGATCTTAAACCATCACAGTGGCTGAAATGGTCTTATAATTTCTTGTGTCTACCTAAATGGGCATAAAAAGTGAGGAGATGAAACAGAGAACAAAGGCTTTGTTTAGCTCCAGTTTTCCTGTGTTCTTCCTCTAGCCATCCATAAGTCTACTGTTGTTCATCAACGTTCCCTTGTGTGGGATCGAGCGCACCCTCAGGAAATTTGCAGATGAAACCAAGCTGTGTGGTGTAGCTGACACACTTGAAGGATGGGATACCGTCCAGGGGAACCTAGACAGGCTTGAGGAGTGGGCCGATGTGAATCTCATGAAGTTCAATGAGGCCAAGTGCAGAGTCTTGCACCTGAGTTGGGGCAATCCTCAACATCAACACAGACTGGGGAATTAACGGATTGAAAGCAGCCCTGCTGAGGACTGGGGATACTGGGGGATGAAAAACTGGACATGAGCCAGCAGTCATAGAACCATAGAATGATAGAACGGTTAGGGTTGGAAGGGACCTTGAAAGGCCATCCAGTCCAACTCCCCTGCAAGGAGCAGGGACATCTCCAACCAGATCAGGTTGCTCAGAGCCCCGTCCAACCTGGCCTTGAACTTTTTCAGGGATGGGGCATCCACCACCTCTCTGGGCAACCTGGGCCAGTGTTCCACAACCCTCAGTGTAAAGTTTTTTTTCCTAATATCTAATCTGAATCTACCTCCCTCTCTTCTAAAAACATTACCCCTTGTGCTATTGCAACAGACCTTACTGAACAGTTTTTCCCCATCTTTCCTGCAGGCCCCCTTTAGATATTGGAAGGTCTCCCCGAAGGCTTCTTTTCTGAACAGCCTCAACTGCCTCAGCCTGTCCTCATAGGAGAGCAATGTGCAATGGCAGCCTAGAAAGCTAATTGTATCCTGTGCTACGTAAACGAAATGTGGCCAGCAGGTCAAGGGAGGTGATTCTCCCCCTTCATTGGACTAGATCCAGCTCTGAGCTCCCTAGTACAAGAAATACCTTGACCTGTAAGACTGGATCCTCCTCTATAGGAGGACTATGAGAACGGTCAGAGGGCTGGAATATCTCTTCTGTGGAGAAAGCCTGAGCGAGTTGAGGCTGCTCAGTGTGGAAAAGAGAAGGCTCCAGGGTGACATTATTGCAGTCTTGAATATATAAAGAGGGCTTGTAAGAAAAAGAGACAAGGACTTTTTACCAGGGCCCCCAGTGACAGGACAAGGGGCAATGGTCTTAAACTGAAAGAGGGTAGATTTAGCTTAAGTAGAACTCTTTTATTATGAGGGTGGTGAGACACTGGAACAGGTTGCCCAGAGAGGTGGTGGATGCCCCATCCCTGGAAACATTCAAGGCCAGGTTGAATGGGGCTCTGAGCAACCTGATCTGGTTGGAGATGTCCCTGCTCCTTGCAAGGGAGTTGGACTGGAAGGCCTTTAAAGGTCCCTTCCAACCCAAACCGTTCTGTGATTCTATGATTCGATGATTTATATAATCTACTGGGTCGGAGTTGAAAATACTACTCATTATTTTCTTACAATATTTATCTGTTGCAAAATGAGTGCAACAGCATAATCCATATATTCTTCCACCATCTCATTTCACAAAGCCATTTAAGTCTATTTACGCACTGTTTTCAAAAAAGCAGTGTAGTTATTGAACATCTAAAAGGGAATATGTATAGGTTGTATTGTAAAAGTGTTTTCATGCTGCATTTGCAAGATTCTTTTCTAGCATTTTTGTGTAATATATTCAGGAATACAAACAGTTATTCTCTTTCCAAGGAAATTCACTGAAAAGGCATATTATATTTCCGTTATAAAAGAGAGAATGTGTGACTTTAACATCACAATGGGATAACTATTGAATTTAAAGAGATAATTTTTAATTTAGTATTTATTATTAATTCAAATATAAAGAGGAGCTTGTATGTGCAAAACATTTCCACGTTATCTGTTTAATGCAGAACATGAACTTAATTTCTTTGAAAATCAAGTAGCAATTCATGTACTTTTGGAACATTAATTTATTTCCACAGTAAAATAATACTAATCCTTAAGAAAGACAGTAATTAGGGGAACAGAGATTTATCCTTCTACAAAAGATGTTTATAATGGCTATTGACAACCTAAGTGACTTTTATACCATAGAAACACACTTCTTCTTAAAAGTACCATTCATTGTACAGTCAGTCAGTGTGCAGGTCGTTAAGAAATCCACCCCTCTGTTCAATATCCCCATAAAACCCAAAAGCTATCGGGAAGATCTATTTCCTCCCACTATGACATCTTATAAAAGAAACTTAGGCATCAAAGAAGGGAGCTTAATAAAAGCCTCAGCTCAACATCCAGTTCTGGTTAAAACAGGAATAATCGAAAAGAAACTTCCAACAAAATGCTGCATAAAGAATATAGAAAGTACTGTAAGGATCTTCCACCAAATGAATGGCACAGCTTTGTCTTCAGTGTAGGTTGCTGTCAGACTAAAATAAACCACAGAACAAAAAAGGTTGTGAGAAGGCCACTGAGAAACTGTTTAAAAGTCCTGGAAAAACTCTCATGTGCTACAGAAAAGGAAAAAATTCTAACTGTTTACACAGGAAAAATAAGTGGGAGCATGACAAATGTATGCAAAATAATAAATAGCATACAGAAGCACTCAAAAGCTTCTCTTTTCTAGTCTTATAATACACAAAGAAACATTTAAAGATGCTGAAAACCAGCAGGTTTGAAATTGAAAAGGGATTTTTTTTTCAATATACAGTATAATTAGACTACGAAACTCAATACATCAGGAAATTAAGGTCAGTAATTCAACAAGAAAAAAAATGCTACTGGAAGTGTGCATGAATAAGAAGAATAAAGTGCTATATAAGCAAAAGCTAACAAGGGTGAAACTAAATTGGAAGGGATATTATACTTCCTACCTGGGATTTTAAGCCAATCTCTGGCTATTACAGAATGAAATAAAATCTTCAAGTAGGGGGCAAGTTATGCCCCATCTTTTCATGGTGAGGGTGTCTTGATTCCTTCTCAGAAGTATCCAGTGTTTGTCTGTTACCTAAGATTTAATGCTTTTTCTCTCTGGGCTTCAGGTTGACTTAGCTCAGTCACCTACTGCTTTAATCAAGATATCTGGATTTCAAGGATAACAAACCCCTACTTCCAATAGGCCAAAAATTGTTGCCCTTGTTGTTCAGTCTCACCACATATTTGTTCTAAGAATCATGGAATAGAATCACAGAATCATTACTGTTGGAAAAGACCTTTAAGATCATCAAGTTCAACCATCAACATAACACCACCATGCCTACTAAACATGTCCCAGAGTGCCACATCTACAAGTTCTTTGAACATCTCCAGCGATGATGGCTCTACCACTTCCTTGGGCAGCCTGTTTCAATGCTTGACCACTCTTTCAGTAAAGAAATTTCTGCTAATATCCAATCTAAACTTCCCCTGATGCAACTTGAGGCCATTTTCTCTTGTCCTATCTTGTCCTATCTTGTACTTGGGAGAAGAGACCAACACCTGCCTCCCTACAACCTCCTTTGAGGTAGTTGTAGAGAGCAATGAGGTCTCCCTTCAGCCTTCTCTTCTCTAGACAAAACATTCCCAGTTCCCTCAGCCACTCCTCATAAGACTTGTTCTCCAGACCCTTTGCAACCTTTGTTGCCCTTCTCTGGATGCGCTCCAGCAACTCACAACTCAGCGTCCTTCTTGTACTGAGGGGCCCAAAACTGCGCACAACATTCAAGGTGCGGCCTCACCAGTGCCGAGTACAGGGGCACGATCACTTCCCTGCTCCTGCTGGCCACACTGTTCCTGATGCTAGCCAGAATGCTGTTGGCCTTCTTGGCCACCTGGGCATGCTGCTGACTCATGTTCAGCTGGCTGTCTGCCAGCACCCCCAGGTCCCTTTTCACTGGGCAGCTTTCCAGCCACTCTTCCCCAAGCCTGTAGCACTGCATGGGATTGCTGTGACCAAAGTGCCGGCATGTGGCCTTGTTGAACCTCATATAGTTCACCTCAGCCCATCAGTCCAGTCTGTCTACTCCCGAGGAGATCAACACTTCCGCCCAATTTGGTGTGATCTGAAAACTTATTGAGGGAGCGCTCAATCCTCTCTTCCAGATCATTGATAAAGACATTAAACAAGACTGGCCCCAAAACTCAACCTCTGGAAACACCGCTTGAAACTGGCTGCCAACTGGATTCAACTCTGTTCACGACAACTCTCTGGGCTTGGCCATCCAGCCAGTTTTTAACCCAGCAAAGAATACATCTGTCTAAGCCATGAGCTGCTAGCTTCTCTAGGGGAATCCTGTGGGAGAAAATGTCAAAGGCTTTCCTAAAGTCCAGGTAGATCACATTCACAGCCTTTCCGTTATCCACTAGTTGGGTCACCTGGTCATAGAAGGAGATCAGGTTGGTCAAGCAGGACCTGCCCTTCATGAACCCATGCTAGCTGGGCCTGATCCCCTGGTCGTCCTATACATGTTTGGTGAGCTAATTTCAGTGAAAATTAAAAGGAACATCTGGGTTAGATTTAGAACTCCTTAAACAGATATTTGTCCCCAAGGGAGAAAACATAGTGAGTATTTATCAGCAGAAGCATGGGGTGAACATCTGGTATGGTGCACTGTTTGTATCCTAGTACATTAAATTTGCCCGCTCAGCTAGGGGGATGGCTGGCTTAGAACAAGCTGCATCTGTGTGAGATACAATTGGTTTTAGCCTCCAAACCAAGACAGTGACATTAATACCAGCTGTGGGAAATGGTTTCTGGAGTACTTTACCACCAAACCACAGCGAGGAATGGTTTAGCAAGAGCACTCACTCATTATCACATACAAAATTCAGGCCATAGGATGTTCCACAGCTTCCTCACATATATTTCTTCCTAGTAGCTGGAAAAGTTACTAGGATTTGAATTTGTTGGTAGAGTTGAAGCTGTATCATGTGAACTGGGCAGAAAGGGATGGCCAATAGCCTCTCCCGTTGCAGCCCCACAGTTAAAAGCCACTGCCCTAAAGGTAGTTGAGATGATGTGTCAATGCGTCAAAACGTGAGCTGATGCTCTGCCATGTTGCCCTCATCTGTGCAGTTTCCCAACACATTAATGTAGTAGATGTGAGTACCACAGATCATCTATGATGGGGCGGTAGAAAGCAAAGAACTCCGTAAAAACACTGGAAAGGGCTTGCTTACATTATTAAATGTGTTTGATTAATAATCTTTATTCTTCTTGGAGTCAAGGCATTTGGTTATGGCTTGAGTTAATGATCCTCAGAATATAAAACCACATCCAAATCAAACCTTTAAATCTGAATTCTTAATTGTTTCAAACTTGATTTTCTTCTGGTTGGATCTCTGTGCCATTTCAGTTAGCTGAGTAGCAGCCAGTAACGCATACTTTGACATATATTGTTACTAATTTCTCCATTTCCTACTTTTTCAGCAGGCAGTCTTTGTCTGATCATCATAATAATGCTCATTGCACGAATCTCTCAATGTTATGGAATTTTTTTAGGGGTGGAAAAACTGTCCCTTTCAGTCTTCTTGATATTTCCATAGATTTTGATTTGTTCTGCAGAACTGTATTTCTAGGCTGTTTTTATGACTGTATAATCCCTCTATATCTAGATGAAGGTATTAGTTATCTGAACAGTGACTATTTGTCCAGCATTTTCCTCTGTCATATGAAGAGTGACTAGCGAGGTTGACAACGGTGTAACGACAGATGCTGGTTCATGAAAAGCAGTAGGTCTTTTTCAACAAAAGCTGGAAAGATCTTGGAAGACTGACCTTCTTGAAAACCATGGTTAAAGAAAAGGGAATTACAACACACTCAATGACTACACGTCTCTTTCTGGTGAATGACACAGCTTTCAGCCAAAGTATTTACACAGCTTTCAGCCAAAGTGATCCTGAAGGAACAAAATGATTTGCTGCTCTTATGAATGAGCACCACCACCACAGAGTATGCCTTAGTCTTCCTGGGCATGAGTTGTACGCTATTTTCAGGCACTTAAATGCTCTAAGTTACTCTCTGGAAGAGCTGCTTTCTCAGTGTAGTAAGATCAAAGGGAGACTTGCCTTGCCTCAAGGCAGTTGTTGCAAACAACTCCTCTCTCCTTGTCGCTAGATACTGTCAATAGCACACATGAGAGCCAGATTGCCATACATTAACAGAATGATAAATTGCAACCTGGACAAGGTTTGAGAAGAATCTTCATATCAAGCAGGTAAGCAAATGTTTCTTAAATAACAGAGGAATACTTAAAGAACTTATCATTCTTGAATATCACTACAAAAATCTGAGCAGGTTTCTATCTGAGGTACCTGAGGCAGACTTTCCTATCCAAACATTACTCAGTTTATGAGCCCTGAAACAGAAAACTTGGTTTCCTTCTTTTGCCACTGGGGAATCAGAATCTTTTCAGACAACCATTGCCAAGTAGTATTAGTTTTGTAGTACATCTAGAATACACAATCAGTGAAATTGCTAATGATCTCTTTTATAATTTACATATTAATTATTTACATGCGTAAAAGGTAAAGGAATCTCAGAAATATTGACAGGATGCTTATTGATGCGAATGACAGAATACCAGCTCTGGGAATGTATCTCAACTGCAAAATCAATCACCTAGCTTAACTGATTTAGCAACAGAACATTAGACATGAAGGAAATCCAAGATAAAAAGCCTTGTACAAAAGAAGTATAATGTGATTTTTTGAAATCTTAACAGTTTAGATGAAGATACGTGTCTTGCAATGAGGTCAGTTTAATTTACCTTTTTATGATGGAACTACTTTGACAGCCTTCTTACTTGATTTACAGTGAGTTCAGAATCTAATTGCTGAACTTTATGGAGCAGAAGAATTTGTATTAAAGGAACTTTGTGAATTCAGCTAAAGAGATATCACGTAAAAGAGTTATATTAAGTCAACTATGGGAAGTCCCATACTCCTTCCTGATTGTAGAGACCTCCTCCACTGCTCCTTGTAGCTCACATCCTTAGAGACTCTCTGAACACCTGTGTACTGTATATGGCTTACTATCACTTTGTAAATCAGATTATCTGAAAAGGACTGAATTTCATTCTCCCTCAAAGAGTAACTGTTGACATAAACTTGTTTCATCTCAAATCACTTTAGCTGCCTTCTTGGGTTCTAGTCTCCCCACAGTGAATCTGAATCACCTGTATGAAAGCTTTACTTTATTTTGAAGTTGGTATAAAAACACTTTGTTGATTATCAGGATCCTTAGCTAACTGTTACATACCTGAACATTTTTAAAAGGATATTGAGAACCCAGCAAACAACTATGATGAATCACTCCATAATGCACTACTGTATGTCTTTTTCATGAAATAGGTAATAAGAGATGATAGCTTCCAGACAGCACATGTTAAGCATACAATTCGCTTGATGAAAATTTGTGGTGTTACTTTCTTCATTGCATCCTTAACAAAGGTCACCTCTTTGACATTTAATAGAAGGAGAAGCATTGTGCATCACGTGTTGACTATGTGGCTAATCTCATGATGTGCTTGAGAACATTAGGCCACATGAGGATGTTTTCACATAAGCTCCTCCATATGACTGGAGATCAACGGTACACAGAAGTGGTCTGCCTGTACCTTCACTTTACAGTAGTCATGAGGATGAAGGTACAGCTTCCTATCTTTCCACTCTTCGATGATTTTTGCTTCACTTATTAGGTGACAGACTCATGTAAATGCATGCAAGTACAAGCAGTAGCGTCGGGAACCACGAGGTACTGCACTCACAATTTAGCCCAGGTACAATTTTTAAGATTGTATAACCCTTGTGTTACAGCTAGACATAGTCTTGCCTGCTCTCCTGGTCTTGAGACTCTTGAACTCCTGGCTCTACAGTTTAAAAGCTGACAATGACTATTCTTTGCCATCACAATTACATGATGAACACAGTACCCCATCATGAATGAGTGCTCTAATGATATGACCACTAAATCAGAAGAAAGTTAGTATGAGTGTTGCTGACAGTTCGATTCACTAGACGGCCATGCCCAGAATCAGGGCTAGATGGAACAGATCCCAAAGGAATGGATAATATAAAATATTTCCATGTTCCCAGGGAAGAGGTAGACACATAATTTACACAGATTAAGGTAGTAGGATGGCCTACATGACCTACATAATTAACAAAGAGTTGGCCAAAGTTAATGAAACTGAACGTCCATATTCAGGTTTTTGAAGAAACTTTCCATTGAATATATAAGGGAGATAATGAACATAAGCACTTATTTGAACTGGGCTTTATTGGCTCCTGACACTTCAGATTACAAACAGGTATCTAAATGGAGCACTTAATTAAGGTAGACTGGATTCAGTGCTTATTCACACTGGTTTGAATGAGTGGATTTATCTTTTATGTACAAATGGAACTGGATTCTTGACTGTTTGTTTGAGATTTTAACCTTCTAACTGAGTTACAGTTGGCTTCCAAATGCATCAATCATATGAGATTTTAAGAACTATGCTGTGCTTTATTGCACAAAATAAAACACAAATTTGGCACATAAGTTTCTCCTTAGGCAAGGACTTGTTGTGAGTTTCACATATGAAAAATAACCCAGCTTCTATTTAAGTGACAAAAAGATAACGCAGGTTACATTTATAGGTTAGAACATGACCTGATCAGTCACTTGTAGATGAATATGCACAGCTCTTACTAATTGGTTTTGATCACACAGAACTTCTGATGGCATTAATTGGAGAAA
Organism: Ardeotis arabs; assembly: GCA_011801015.1. NCBI lineage: Eukaryota > Metazoa > Chordata > Aves > Otidiformes > Otididae > Ardeotis > Ardeotis arabs. Next base: position 47,011 of record JAAGAY010143382.1, read on the forward strand.
CATGGACCTGCAATTTGCAATATGAGCACAAAAAATGCAACATCTATTTACTTCTTAAAATCTCTGGTTAGTGAAGTGTGAATTTTACTGTATAATTTCCCCATAAGGCATTACTGAAATCTTAATATTTTTTTCCACAGTTCTGTAACTACACACTCTAAGACTAGGATAATGACCTGCTGTTCCCAATCTGACCTGAAACCAGAAAAAAACTTCAAATAAATAATAACAATTAGAAAGAGGTGCAGGTACTGTATTTTAAACAGGATTAAATGTACATCCAGTTTAAGTCTGGAACTTCTGCCTTTGAATTTAAGTATTGTGATTCAAAGCATTTCTTCATAATTTATGCATAGGTAAAGAAAGATCTAAGAGATATATTTGTTCATAAATTCCTTTTTAGTTATTCCTTCCACTTTTTTTCTAGCATTAATCAAAACAAATCCACAAACAATTTCAAGATATGAAGAGATCCCTGCTATTTCAAATATGTTTTTCCATTAAATCCATGCTAAATGTGGCTATCTTTCCTTACCATGCTCTAGAATATGTGTAGCAAATCATGCACTGTTGTGTCCAGTAAGTTGAAAGTTAAAGGCTTTTTCTGAATGTAGTAGTAGTATTCAGTAGCATGAGCTTGCTCACAGCATAAAGGCCAAAGACTGATATACGTCAGAAAACCAGAACTGATATTAATCCTCAACATTGCAAATAATAAGAAGGCTCCTATCTATAAATATAATAAAAGTTACCGTGTGGAACTTACTGTGCTGGCAGTGAATCCCATTAAATCCCTCTGGACATTTACAAACATATCCTATGAATGTGTCACCTCGGTACGCTTCACTGATTTCACATATCCCACCATTATGACATGGATTAGGAAGGCAGGGTCCTGAGAGAGGGGAAAAAAATAGAGAAGTATATATACATGCATAATAACAACCATAAAAATTTCAGTACTTTATATGCATTCATTAAATAAACAAAATCCCTTATGTAGCCCTTCATACTCCACTAACCCACCAAAATACACCCTTCACTTAGTTCAGATAACTTGCCAGCATAGATTTTCATGAACAAGAAAAAATACGAAGCGTGCCACTACTCATTAATCACATTATTATTTTTTAATGTAAGAAATGACAGGAGACAGAGAAGTTAAATCTTGCTCTCCTATAAAGATAACAGGCATTCTAACTTTTATACCACTGAGGAAATATCTATTAATCAAACGTGCCTATCATGTACAGAGTGACATCTACAATACCCCTGAATAATCAGTACATGTCAAGTTAGTAGTGTGAGGAGATCTTTGCTATGGCTTTGGGTGACTTTCTGAATATGTGCCTATCCTGGCCAGCAGTCAGAAGCTACTAAATCAACTATTGCTTTTCCATTGAGTGCCTTTTCTGCATATCCACTCCAAGCTGATTTCAAAAAGGTCTTCTGACTAATGTTTTTTTTCTTTTTTTTCCCAACTAACCACATGCTGTGATACCCAAAATTTCAGAAGTGAGATCCAATTTGTTAGGTTTCCAATGACTATACATGCCTTTAAATAATAGCCTCTTTTGACTGAGGTCTTAAGTTTATTCATTTAAAGTTAAAAGACTTTTATACCTTATTAGCTTACTAATACTACCCGTAACATACCTCCTACCGTAAGAAAACCCTTTAACATTTTGATGACTTTTTTTTCAATCTCTCTTTAAAGAACTGGTAATCATTTATTGGAAAGCCTCATGTCCAAGTTTGTGTGCTAAAAGTCTTGTGAATTCAGTATAAAGATCTTATTTGTAATCTTTACCATGTACACAGAAAGTTGTTAATCTTTATTTATAGAAATGCAATGTCATAATTATTCACTCACTTTAAATTGCATTTAAAGCAAAAAATCCAAAAAAGAAATTCTTTCCACAGCACAATTTACTGAAAATCAGCACTGGCAATTGAATGATTTAAACTTATGAGATCTCTAAGTGTAATGTTTCTGAGGGCCTGCCTATTAGTTTACGTTCTCAATTATAGACCCAAGGGCTGATAGATGTTCACAGCAACAGCATTCATTCAGAATGTCATATTAGTGAAAACTGCTCTCTCTAAAAAAATACTAATTTGCAAAAGATAAAAATTAACAGAATGACAAGGATGTCAGAACACATTCCCCAGTTAAATTGCCCAAGTGGTTACAACAATTTGAGAAACTATCCACTTCTGTTACAGCTTATGTCATCAGCCTATTCCAGGACACAATCCTACAGAAGTTACACTTGTGTGCATCATTAACATGGGATATGTCTCCCTGAACCCAATAAATAAAAGATATGAATATATAACAGCTTATTCTAAGTGCAATTACTAGTAAAAAAAAAGGCAAAAATCATGAAGATGAAGAGGATACTGGCTGCTGCCTTTTTTTGCCTTTCCCAGCCCACATTCTGCATTATATTTTAAAAGTAATGGTACACTACATTCTTAGAATCACAGAATCATAAAATGGTTAGGGCTGGAAGGGACCCTCAAGGGTCATCTGGCCAACCCCCCTGCAAGGAGCAGGGACATCTCCAACCAGATCAGGTTGCTCAGAGCCCCGTCCAACCTGGCCTGGAATTCTTAATTCCAGACAACATGTTGTCACTGCTTTAACAGTTCTAGGAACACTCATGGCTTCCAAGTATCACAGCTTCCATTTATGTTATTTCTCCTTTGTAATATTTTGGGAAGAAATGTTTAATAATTTGCACTTTTGGTCTCCCAATGAATATGAGCTGAGTATTTTTTTCCAAGCCTCTATCACAGTGCTGCAGTTTGGGGAGTACCTGCAGGTAGCCTCATGTGTTAATTACTTATATGCAAGTGGATTTCTAATCTTCCACGAACAATAAATCTTTAATAATTACTTTCTCATTTTGCTTGCTGCTTTCTCCATATGGCTTGTTAAGTACATGTTCAGCATACTTTCATTGATTTTCTTTAGATTTGGCATTTTCTCAGATTAGTGCACAGTAGAAAGGCTTAAAAGGTCATTTGAGGTCCACAGTAATAAATATACTAATGTATATCAGTATTTCTAACTAATCTTCTATGATGTCATCCTACTGAAAAAAACATATCAACAATAGTGATATGAACAAAGTGTTCATATCAACAATATGAACACTTTTTTTGCCCGATTATAGTTTTTATTTGGTCATAGACATATAACAGCAGTATTTTCAACCTAAATGTTGAGTAATTTTAGTTTTGGGTTCTTTTTAATAGAAACTGGTAGTTCAAATATTATTTTGAGAGCAACAAAATATCCTAATTAAATGCCCTGAAACTAGTAAACAACAATTATCTGACTTTCACTAGTTAGCATTTATTTCCTAAAAAGGAAATAAGGAAAAAAAGAATGAATGACTGAAACTTTTAAAAGCCTATATCATCATACCTTGTTTCTCCTAATTCTCCAGAGGACTGTACTCCGAGTTCACACATCTTCAGGATATTTAAATTGCATGAACCTCCAAGCATATAATTCTTCTTTTTTTTTTTTTTTTTTTACTGATTCAACAGGATCTTCGATGCAAGTTATGCAGGTTTGAGTGTCTTGAAAGATCTGGGCCCTAATCCTGTTATCATTCCTTTTAGCATTAAAAATGGTATTTACATACCATCTACACACTGCTGTCATGTGATAAGAAGTCCCAACTAACATCCATAGGGATGTATCAGCTTTTAAATAACATTGTATTGAATGCTAGAGAATTAATTCCCTGACAATCTGATTAATATTGTTGGTTACTCAGATCTATACAGCAAGTTCAAAACCATTCTTCTTTCCCCAAAAAAATGAAAAACCAAACTTGTCAACTAATTTAAAAAAAAAACAGTGGACTTCAGGGATCTGTTTTTTAAGTCAATAGCACTGTAATATTTTTGCAGGTAATCTTTAAGTGGCTTCCAACACAAAGGGAACAACAACATATGATCAATATTAATGAGCAGTGGAATGCAATGGTGTACTTTCCAGGCATTTTTATCCATGTTCTTATAAAATAATGTCAACAAGATTAATTGTGCTCTCAGATTAATAGATCTATTCACTTTGCTGCTTTTTTGAGTCTTTCTGCAGCTCCATTGGTATTAGACAACATAATAAGTATAGTCCAAAATACATCATTCTATTATTCAATTGAATTCCCACGCTGTTTTTGAAAAAAATATTGAAAGTTAACTTACTTAAAGCATAGCAGGCTTTAAAATTTTTAGATGCTCTTACTAAAATCTCTGAGATTTTATAGATGGATGAATCAAACAAATGCATCCTCAATGGAGTTGAAAAGGGACTCAGAGCAGAAACATGTAATCTGTTTTCTTCTTTGACAAGTACAGCCAACGAAAACTTCATAACAGCAAAATCTTCTACAATGCAACGCTGAAGTGGTAATTACACATGTGAGAAAAAACATCAGTTTTTCTATAGCAAAAAAAGCCAGGAAAGCATAATGTTTCAAATAAGAAGGTAATTTTTGACAGTGATAATATATACAGAGAGTCCATTAGCCTGTTTAGGAAAACTGTTACTTCATTTTGTCTTGTAGGATATTCAAATCATTTTGAAGTAATAGAAAGAAGTGTCCAAATATCTTTCTACATTTGTTCTCTGACAGTCTGGAAGAAATATATATTTTTTAATACTTAGTCTTGTTTTGAGCTTCTTTTTTTTTTGAATTTTTGAAAAATAACCAACCAACCAAACAAAAAAAAAGCCTAGAAACACTGACAATTATAAAGCACATTTAAATATGTGCACGGGAATGTCATTATCTAAAATTCTGATTGTTTTCATTTCAATTATTTAGTTTTTACCACAGATTGGCTGCATCTATGTGAGCAAGCTACACAGTGAACTGGGAAGGAATCTGAAGAGCAAGAGGGCTGATGTTGAGGACCTGATGCCCACACAGTGTCCGTCCTGAGAAGGTGGTGGTAGAGTTCCTCTGGTGATAGACTAACTCTAGTTCCTGTCAAGATGCTTCATCTGCTTAGGTTTGCCAGATTTTTTTCTGATAAATCTTTACCTAGGACGTAAAAGTGTGCCAAAGACCAATTTGGAAGTACAATGGCTAACAGTGGAGTTGTGTAGCATTAGCTTAGCAAAATCTAAGAAATCAGAAGGTACATGAAATAGCAGCTGTAACAGGAAGAAAAAAAAAAAACAAACCTTCCCTCAATGACTCTTTCCCTTACTACTCCCCAGTTCAGTGATAGCCATCTGTAAAACAAGCCATTTCTCATGCTTCCACCAAACAGCATACATATTTTTTGCCGAATATAAAATCTGCTACAGCTTTGGTGGGAAAGACATTCAAAAATACCAAGCAGTTAGAGATGATGTAGCAACAACCCTACATCAGTCACATCTTCCTTAAAGTCTGATTCCCCATACTTAAAAGTGTGCTTGCTGCTGTGCTAAAACAGGAAGACACTAAAAAATTACAAAATACAATTTTTTACTGCCACAAGATTAAATGAGGAATAAACGTAAAGAGAAAAAAAAAACCAACTATACGCCAGTGAAGTGACATATGCCAAATAATCACATTTTTTAAAAAAGTAAAACTGAAGGCACTGTAATATAAATGTTAATGTTTTCAATGGTATCTATCCATCTTCTCCTCATGTAGAAATAATGACACTTCAATGAAAAATACTAAATTAGATATTTACCTTGACACACATCAAGATGAATATACTGTTATTTACCATGCTAATTGCTTCATTTATTTTGTGGGATATTACTGAAGTAGGACTAACAGAGAATGTTACTCTGATGATACAGTAAGCTCCAAACACACAGACACTGGAGTTATCATCAAATTAATAAGAGACATCAAATGATTTTACCTTTCATTGTAAAACAAAAATACTCTCTAGCTGCTTGCCTTTATACCACTAGCTTTTCTCAAGTCCCTCTTGGCTCTACATTAATATCCACCAAACAAGTTTTTTTTTCCCCTCAGGTAAGTGGAAATCTTCATCAGAGATCTCTCCCACAGTTTTAACATCAGTAGTTTGAAGTTTTCCCCCATCTATATTTTGATAATACATTAACACTTTAGATGCTTCCTCTCCCAAAGCAAAGTGTGGTAGAGCTCACTTAGCAAGAGCTCTTATATTTTAAAATGAATATGTTTAAAAGAAGCCAGTGGTGCATGCGACACCTTTCATCTTTATGGGAAGAGAATTAATTGCCTTGCTGCTGGAGCTAGCAGAATGGCCCAAGTTTCCCACGATGAAGAAGTTAAGGATTATCACAGTAAATTAGGCTCAATGTCCAGGTAATCCAACACTATCCTTGTGTCATCAGTTCCTACAACCTGAGAAGAAAGCTGAATAACTCTGTAGTGGCAATAATTAAAAATCTGCATTACATATCTTACAAATATTTGAGATGAGCTTTATCTCTGAATCTTTATATTTGCCACTTTTCTAACTAATATTTATGTTTTTTCTCCATACAGGTAAAAATCATGTTTATATCACCTATATATGCACAAATGAGAAACCACCTCTTTTTCAGAAGTATATTGACCTTTTTCTTTTGTCAACATCCTTTTAAAAAGTAAATCAAGTGGATTTTTGAAAGGTGTGCCCCTTCAAATGTGAGCTTATAGATTTCAAAGTTCGGCAGACAGAAATCCAAAATATAACATAATCCTATTTGAAAGAGACCGTCTTCCACCGAGACACACAAACGAGCATTCAAATCCAGCAGGAACGTCCCTAAAGGTTCTGACAGAAAACGGCTTTATTGCACAAAAAGGGCAGGAATATAACAAAAGCTTTTGCGGGTCTCTGATCTTCCTCACATTTACTACTTTGCCTGTTAATTTAATACGAGTGTGCAAAGCTTACCTGGCACAGAGGCTGGTTTTGAATGCCCCCAGCTGTGCGTCAGTGTGGGAGTCGTGATACTTCAGAGACCATTTTAACAACCTGACAGAAATGATCCGGCATCTGCTGAGCTCTGGGGATCATTAAATCATACCAAAATACACGTCTCAGTCTATCTACGGGTTCAAGCACACAAGTATGACACATCCATTCCAGCAACGCAGTGCAGGGAGTTAGGTCTCGCTGGTACATGTGCTTCAAGCCTGTGCATCACCTTTGTGGTTAAGATTAAGCTTCTGCTCAAGTATTTTGCGGATTTCTCTTGTATTTAGAAAAAAAACTACTGTTTCCAAAGAACACTCCTTACATAGCGGGATCCAAAGAACACCATGTTTGTTCACTACTTGAAACTACAGCTCCATCTCAGCTGCCTGCTGTGCAGTGCATGGTCTTGAGGACATTTGAAGACAGCATTCCCAGCAGATGTGTTATTGACCTTCTCCCAGAATCACAAAAATGGTTTATTCTAGTAAAATTGCTCATTCTGCCACTTAAATATGAAGCATCATCATGCATGAATGAATATGTTGTAGTCTAGTATCTTTCTCACTCTTTTTTTTTTTTTTTTTAATCCTTAAAAGTCATTCTGGGTTCAAAATTTACACATAGATCGAAACATTTGAGGGCCCAGCTCCCATTATACTGGTGCATTGTGACTTGACTCAAAGAAAATAAAGGACTCTCTCAGTTTAACTAAAACCCACAGAAGTCGAAATTCATGTGTTTTGAACTACCTCATCCGTCAAGTCTTTCTAAGTCTAATAAGAAATTCTTGTTTTTCCAGTATCCCTCAATATTTGTTAAACAAACAGGAAAAAAACAAACAACAAACCACAGCAGCACCTAGAGATCAATATATTTCATATGATTTCTTTTTGGAATTTGCCACTGTTTATTCTATTACAGTTGGACTTGATCTTGGAGATCACTTCCAACCTTAAGATTCTATGATTTTATTTTGCTGTTAGGACACAAATTAATTTTGTAACAACAAATACATACCTACAGTTTGCTATTTGTTTGGTTATTTTAACCTGAGAAGAACAGGCACTGTAGAATATAATTCACAGTTTATGAAGAATATTGATAATATTAACTGATTGCTATATTTTATTCCAGTTAATGAATGGAAGTACTAAAAATAATTAGCAGTTGCACACATCTTCATGTCATTAACATTCTGAAATATATCAGCTTAAAAAAAAATAAAATCTGTTCAGGCTAGCTCATAGGAGAATTAGCACTGTATTAGATTCTATCTAACTATATATTCATTATAAACTAATGGCACTCATCCAGACTTAATTGCACTGTGATTAAATATTCATCTTGTTTTTAATGCAGCAAATGAAGTGTGCTGATTATAATGATCAAGGTGTCTCCATCTGGATGCAGCAAAAGCTAAAGTTCACCCCTTGAGTGCAAAATGCTTTAGGTCATTTCTGCACATTTCACTCCAATTCTATTCTGATGATTTCTATTACAGGGAAGAAATTTAAATTGATTGTCCAGTTATCTCCCAATCTTTTTTTAACTAAATAAATGGAATGTTTTCTGATAAGATGCTATTTAAACTTGATGGCTATACAGCGCCTTTGCCTTCCGTCAAGTGAGAATGACACATTATACCCAAATTTGAGGTACGATCAGTGTAGTAGGCAATATAGTGATACTACACAGAGTGAGATCTGAAAATACTCCAAAAGCTGGAGAAAGTGCTCAATGCACTACAAGACATTTTCTGCAAGTTCTCTCTCATTGCTTCTCCTCATACTTCTCAGCTTCCAAGCTTGAGAATTTTCTTTTGCCATTTTCAATGCTGTTTTCCAGCTCTTTATACACTTTGTCAGCTACATATGTGTTTCTGAACAAAGCCCACAGTATTCTTCCCCATCAGTTATTTCACAAACCTACTGTACCAAATTAATGTGGCACCTGTTCTGCATCTCTGCATGAACTTTCACAGTTTTCTCTTCCCTGACAATACCTGTGTTGTTTACAGAAAATTCCGGTTCAGGGGATTTTCCTTCTCTTCCTCCAACTTTACACTCAGGCAGCAGCATCATCATTTTTTTTTCCTAAACGATTCTGTTTCTGTCACTGAATTCCTCCACGCTTGCTGACCTAAGTGTGGGGGCTTGGTTGCTGCACTCCATTTTTTGTCATTCACTTTGTATCATCATTAAATCCAGATTAATTTTTCAATTTGTGCTAGAAATACTTTCCAAATCTCTTTTTCAGTTGATTCTGGTTCACATCAAACAGGAAAAACCTCTATAAGCATAGAGAATCTTGTATTTTGTAAATACAAATGCCGGAGGACTGAAAAGACTTGAAGAATTTTGTATGACAAAATACTCAGAGAATGACTATAGATTGGGATGTTTGGAAGATTCAGTTCAAAACTGCAGCTCTGACAACGCTACTGTCTACAGGTTCTACACTGAAATAAGCTCTCCAAATCCATTATTTGTACAGTTGAAACAAATCCATCTCTGTATTTACTGCACTGGTCTCTTGTTTAAGTAAAATATACCCAGGAATAAGGAAAAATATATCGTTTGGTACCTAACACAGAACCTCATTGCCACCCAGGATTTCTGTTCAACAGTGCTATTTTTATCATCATAATTCTTGTAATCATATATGAAGTTGTCATTTTCATTGTTTCATTGCACTTTAAACTGCCAGTGATCAAGACCTCTCATTCTTTTTTGCCATGTTCCACTAATAACTGGAAAATGGAAAAAAAAAAGAAAAGATTACATGAACCTTAATTATAACAAATAGATTAAAATCCAGTTAGTCCTCTGCTGAGTATTCCGGTGGGACCTAAAAAATGCAACAGCCTAAACTTATGCTATTCATATTTGTATGAGTCAGGTCCTAATTACGAGTGTCGCATTAATGACATGGAAACAGCAGAAGAGAATCTCAGAGGGTGGTTATCCTTAGGACATGAAATATTATTAAAAAGTGATGAAAGAGAATTACTAAATGTGAAATACATATATCCCAAAAAGGCATAAAGTTGTCCACAGCAGAAATCAAGGGAAACAGACAAGATTTACACTCCAGTCATTTATTTCCCTTAGGATGTAGGACAGAGGAAATATATCCTTTCCTCTTTGCATTTTTTCCAGTTGTCATCAAATCCTTTTGATTTCATGTATACTACCCTAAATCCTTCTGAATTCTAGATCCTGTCACTATTCTCCAACTCTTACTCCCTTAGCTAGATCATCATTCTCTTTTCTCCTCATATCCCATTCCTGCTTCATATTGATCTCTTGCCAATTGAGAAAACCACATGCTGCATAACCATCCAAGTCTAAAACCACAGCCCGTTTGCAGTCATGTGCCTTCAGTTTTTAAGATACACAGCAGAATCACTATATGTCTGCTTACTTTGTACCAGCTATATCCACAGCACAAATACAAACTAATTGCCCTTGATTAATGTGATTCACATGCACCAAGTTGTACATGGATAAAAATCCTGACCTATTTTAGTGGGTAATGGTAGTAATTCCTGCACAGCAATACTGAAGATGAGTCTCTTCTGAAAAAACAACGCTTTAACTTAAAATTCCTTTTTTATTATTATTACACACAATGCAGGCAGCACTACTGCTGTCCAAGTTCTCTACACAGGAAAATCTTGCCTTCAGAAGAGCCTTGTGCAAGGGCTGGGATATAAGCTGTAGCACTCCCAAGGCCAAAAATACGTTCCTTTAGGGAATAGCATTGTGGACTTATTCTGGAGCCACACACTCTTTTCTGGTGTCCACCCTCAGCTGTGGCATGGGGTAGCTCATCAGACACATCCAACTTTCCTCTGGTTTGCAAAACACCCGCGGATCTGTGCACAGGCATAATGATGGCCATATTCATCTGAGTAACTTCAAAAGATGAGGGCATGAACTAGACATAATTAACTTCCCCTCACCTCAGGATAGATGACCTGAGCGCATGCTAATATTCTCTTTCCAACCTAGTGTAATAAGTAGCTGGATACAGTTCCTGAAAAGGAATCCATAATATTACTCATCTGTTGATGGAATGGAGTCAGGCATAGAGAAGGTTGTCTGGGTCAAAAATGTGGATGCTGCAGTTAGGTTGTGAATGACAAGAAATAAGACCAATAGGATATGCTATGAAAACAAACCTACTACTTTACTTGTGTACTTTCATCAAGGATATCCCTAGCTACATGACTTAAAGAGCTTGAAGCAAACTCTTTATTTGGAATTTCTTAAGAGGCTGCAAGATATTGCAACATATTCTGTCACCAAAAATTTACATAGAAACAAGACTTGACGATAAATAAGTTGCACTATACCTTCTGTGCCTGCCCCTGCTCAAGGGACACTAAAGCAGAACGCTGACCTGACAGGATCATTGATTTGTATTTTGTTTCAAAAAATGCCGAGTATTACTGTTTTGCAGATAAAATTATTAGAATGGTTTTTTCATCTAGGAGACTGGATTCAGAAAAGAAAATTGAGAAATTCCAGGTCAATATAGAAAGATTAAGAATCAGATATTGAAATATTGCCACCCTTTCCCTTAGTGTATATTAATAAATAAATACTATTCTGCAATTTTAACAGGATGAAATACTGTAGAATGCTTGAAACTAATGGAATTCATGAATAACTGTAACAAAGACTTGTAATATTGCTGTGGAGTGTTAATTCATGCTTTGCAGGTAAATGCTAAAACACAGTACTGCAGGCAAATTGAATATATAAATCTACTTCTAGACCTTTCTGTTCTTGGGCCATGGCTTCTCTATAGTAGCTAGCCGTTTCAATAAAACTTCATGAATTCCAAGTCTTTTCTCAGATTATTTGATACAATTCAAATAACTTCTAAAGAATATGATGCTATAATTCATTTTCACATTTTTTTTTAGTAATAGACAAGTAGACATTCATGGGAGCACGTTACATTTTAATAATCATTATTTTGATCAGAACAGTTGTCATACAATCACAACTCCCACAGCAGCCAATGGAAGTTGTGTCTTGAATAAGTAATGAATATACACTTCTGGGCTGGACTGTGAAAGATTCCACTCTTTTACTTATCTCCAGCCATACTGATAATTTCCATTTGGCAGTTTATTACCTTATAGTACTGTAAATCTTATGCAATATTTTTGCCACAATTTTGGCACATACTATGTACTCATAAGGAATATTACTGAAGTAAATAGTTTTATATAAGTGCAAAAAAAAAGATTAAAAAAAAAGTAGTTTCCAAAATATTATTTTGAAACACTACAATAGTATAGATAAGATTACACAGCACAGCAGAAGATAGCTGCATACTGCATGTCATTCTTTCTTTAAGCCTAATAATAGACATTCATGCTATGAGGTAAAATACTGTTTATCTAAAAGACTTACAGTGGGAAAAAATGACATGCATTTTAATTGCAGTAGTAAAGGCTTCAAAATAATACACAATAAAAAAAAAATCTATTCAATTTCTAAGACAAAAGAAAAAAAGGAGGTCTTCGCTCTACCAAATACCATTAGCATATGGAAAGTCATATACAAGAGAATTAGTAGGTGGGAATGAAGTGGCAGATACTTGTTATTGCAAGAAGTGGCCTAAGAAGTTGCTGCATACATGTAGAAATCCCCACATCCCTGTCTGAATGAACTCATTTAAGTCTTTGCTTGATATTTCTATGCCCTTAAAGCAATTTATGTTCTCTTTCCGATAAGAACTACATCTGGATTTCACCTGTAATGTTGTTTCAATCATACATTTTAAGGAGGGCTGTTTAGTCTTGGTCAATGTCAATGGCAGGCAATGTGTGACTGTTTATTAAAAAAAAAATCTTCCTTCAACATTTTTTTCCTTATTCAAGCTATGATAGACTTAAAGATCTTCTCAACACCTCAGTGACACAGCTACTCAGAGTCCAGCTAGCCGATTGCTTAGTACTGACTGAAGGCAGAGTCAAGATAGTTTGGGGTAGCAGGGCTTTTTTACTTGGTAATGGTTTGGAGGGCATTAGTAGTAGGCAGAAGAAGAGTAAACACAGTGCAATGCAGGAAAAAAGTAATTTGAGTAGGAATTGGGTGTCATCAGATTAGCAGCTGATGAGGCAGAGATTTGTAATAAGGAAGACTAGATGGAATAAAACAACCCACCCCACCTCTGCTTTAAACTGCTCTTGGTCCTCCAGGGCACTTAATTCCATTTGCAGATAATTCCATTATCTGTCAGTTTTAACACTTCCTGGGTTTTCATGCATTACAAACCAACACCCACGTAACGTTATCATGCATATCCATGATAATGATCAATAAAATACTATTGTTTCAGACACAAAGAGTCATGTATCTGAATGCCTGTCCATTTCACTTACCAGCTGGCTCAACAAAATACGCTACCTGTATCTACAAACCTTTCCTTGTTATAGCCTTCCTGCAACCTACATCAGAAAATGATCCTAAATGTCACATCTTTCCCTAATTATAAAATCAGTTGCAAAGGAGCCTGTATTTAACAGAAGTACCATACTCTCAGTTCAGTCATGCTCTCCGCTACTTCGCCATGTGCCAGAGAGCTTTCTTTGGCACTGCCTCCTTACTTGCTTTAGCAGCCGTCCAATCTGCTTAAGCTTAGGCACATCTGCAAGTTCTTTAAGACCTTTACATAATAGGATAAGAATTACTGAAAAGGTAAAAGAAGGATTCCAGTTGCAAGAATTAACACTTTTTTTTTTCTGTTGTGCAAGAGTACCAAGAATCAGCATAGATTACCAAGAATCAGAGTAGATTTTTGTTCATTTGCTTGCTTTTTACTAAACATTTGATATAGATTAAAAAATATGTATTTAAGAACAAGAGATGTGAAATGGCAGGAGAAATTAATAGAACAACAAACACACAAGATACATGACTGAACTTATTAAAGGCTTTCCTTGGCTGTTTCAGCATGTCAGCCAACCTGTAAAATTGTAGAGATTATGCTATAAAGTCATTCCCAGAAGACTTATTAGAGAGGCATATTTCCCATTCATCCCACTGTTAAACATCCTAACATAAGGAGCAATAATAATAATATATAGGGACAATTTATTCTTGGTTTTAATCTTAAATTTTTTTTTTTTTTTGCTTCTCTTCCTTCTCTTGCTTATTGCACCTAACAGCCCTAGGACTCATACACAGTATAAGCTTGTAAAAATTATACCTTTCCATTCCTTTGTAACCCGATTAATTTTTCTATTGTTTCTTTATTGATTTTATGATATTCTTAATTTAAGGCTTTTCTGGTACCATTCTACCAACATGATACTGGAGCACTATAATCATATCAATGGTACAGGGCACTTTCAAGATTCACACTGGTTAACTTTGCTCAGAATCTACAAATGTTATGTTGAGGTAGTCAGCACCAAGAGTGTACAACTTCCACCACAAAGATCATTAGATTTCAGTAAACTTCATCACAACAACTGTTACTTATTTTATACAACTATTTGCAGTGTGATCTTTAGAAATTTGCATCAGTACAGTTATATATTGATATAGTTTTTTGTAGGATAAAAATCTTTGAAGCAAAGAACATTCGATGTGTTAAATATATATCCTGGAAGGAGTTACCATAAATGAATATGAAGAAAAAGAAATGACAAACATAACAAAAAAAAATCAACAGCTTTACAAAAGGTGAGGTCCTAAAAACCTCAGGAGAAGAATCATAAAAGTGTGCATACTCATTCGTGCACACACACCATGATACTAGGCTACATCAATTCAAGATCCACTTGTGGGTACTTTCTTTTGAAACCAGAAAAAGGGGTTTCCTTAAATCCAAAGTTTCTTCCTAATTGCCATTAACCATGTACACTCCTTCTATAGTAAATAGAGAAAATGTGGGAATAACTGCTCTCTTTGTTTTAAATATCTAACTTACCGGGATGACTTGTTCTCTACAGGTTTGTGTTTCGTTTCTTTGACTGCCAAGACTGACCTACATTGGACTAGTCACTCTTGAAGAGGAAATCAGGATGACATGACATGTACCTGTGCTGTTCCTGCACTACTGTCTAAAAAGAAGACTACTCCCCAAACAGTCTAGGCATAATTTAGTGTAAAATGCACAACTGTCAACAGTGAGGATTTCAAATTCACATGTATGCAAGAACTGGTGCTCATCATGTATATGACACCACTGAAATCTTACTCTAACGAACATTATTTGGGTTACATTGTTTATCAGGGAAGCATCTGGTTCATTGTCCCTGCAAAATGTATCTATGTGGTGGTTTAGCCCTCGTCACCACACAATTTCTCGCTCACCTTCCCTCTTCCCAGCAGGATGTGGGAGAGAATTGGGATGAAAGGAAAACTTGTGGGTTGAGATAAAGACAGTTTACTACAATACCAAAGGAAAACTACAATAATAACAGAATATAAGGATATAAAAATATACAGAATGAGCAGTGTACGTTTTGTCACCACCCGATGTCCCAGTGACCGATACAGCCCGTCCCGAGCAGCGATCATGGAAACAAAACTGAGTGGCAAGCAAAGGAGTGAAAGTGAGCCAGCAAGGTAGAGGGAACGATGCCAGCAAGTAAGCAAAAGAGATAATATGGAAAAAAAATGGATGCCCCACCACGGGCAAAACCCACTTGTACACTGAGCATGACGTTTATGGGATGGAATACTCTCTTTGGCCAGTTTGGGTCAATTATTCTGTCTCTCTTTCTCACAGCTTCCTGCATCTGCACATTAGCAAGACCTGGAAAGCCAGACAGCGTCCTTGGTCTCATTCACAACAACTGGTATCATCAGGGTGTTTAGCAACATTCCTCACACACGAAAACACATCAGCTACTGAGAGGAAAATTAACTCCATCCCTGCCGAAACCAGGATAATCTAGCATCTTTAAGAGTACACTTACTTTATAATCCTTAACTTTGCTATCATGTAGAACCTTTCTAGAGGACCAGTCATTCTGCAAATGCATCATTATTCAACACTTCTTTATCCTCCTGAATGAAAGTGTAATACAAAGCCTTAGTAACTAAAAATCACTTAAATTTGCACTGAACAGAGAATGAGTAAAATTTCTTCCTCAATACTAGTATTTTCACAGTCAATCCAATGCTTTAAAAATGATCATAGGACAGTTTACAACAAAAATAAGGAGAAAATAAGCCTCTTTGAGATGCTCTTTTGGAACAGAGTTCTTTTTATCAGGCTTGTTAACCTGCCTCCCAATCCTCAACCAACCACTACCTCTTTTTGGTTTGCTTTCATTGGTATTTGCTTTTTTTTTCCCTTTACACACTTCTAATGTCTGGATGGGAATCTTTCACTACTTTAATCTGATCTAATTACAGTATCTCACCAAAGATGACTTTTTTTTTTCCTCACTCAAGCTTTCACTACACATTTGCACCAAATTCCCCTTCCCACTGAGAGCACACATGCCACTACCTGGCAAGTCAGATCAAGGAGCTGAACCAAATGAAACTTAACTCTGTGGGGGAAATTGCATTAGGGAAGAGGCTACTTTCAGCTGGAACAGCCATCTGATGCAGCTCAACATGTGGCTGTACAATTACTAGCACAAGCATGAAGGAGAGAGCAAGAAAGCATGAGTAGGTTGGAAGAAAGAATCAGAAATAAATGGCCTTCATGAAGAAAACAAGTCTTCCAACAGCAGCCAACCCAACACAGATCATCCCACTGCAGCCTTTCCCTTTGTATGCAAGTATCCAGACCCACTCACTCTGTGCCCATGCACAACTCATTAATCTCATTTCTTTGCCTGTCAACTCTCTTCTCCCTCAGCAACTTCGCATCTCAATTTCTGGCACTTCTCAAGTGAAAACTGTCCATTCTAACAGGAGAGGATTTTTTTTTATCTGTTCTCTGCCACAGTTAGCCTTTTGCCGTATTTTCTTCTGTGCTTCAGATCTATTTCTTGGAAGTGCAGAGAACTCAAGGAGCAACAGAGTACATTGAGGTACCTGGGGCAACAAGAACAGAAGTTTGTTTGCTCCATCTTCAGAGGTGGAAGCAATCAATATCAAATAATAATCTTTGACTATTTTATTCACATGACACTGCCTTAACTGCTAGTTCTGCTCTTTGTTTCTGTCCAAGCAAGGTCTAGACACCTGCAAAGCCTCTTCTTGGGAAATACTGCTTCCCTGATAGAAAAGCACCTAAGTAAAGCCACCCTATTGATAACAGACCTGGCACCAACAGACTGTAGTGGCAATGCTGAAGCCTGAGACAAAGGTGTTGTGTTTCCCTTCCAGGGTGACGTCTCCATCTGTTCTGCTCCCTGCTCTCCTTGCTACAGAGATGCATTGGTAGTTGTTATGGCAGAACTGATTTCACCCACCTTCAGACAGCAGTACGCATTGCTGGTTTCCCTATAACCGACTTCTCAATTCTCTTACATTAGGAGCTGTCTCTTGAGAGAAGGAGTTAAAGAAATTTTAGTAGATATGGCATTGATTAATTATTGCTGTGCATACTAAGGAATCAAGTTGATAAATAGTGCTTAATGTTTTGCTAACCACTTGCTTAATGATTTGTTAACCATTGTGCAAACTATCTGAAGCAGAAAGTCTTGCGATTCTTCACGAAAGACAGTTCCTGGTAAGGACTAGGGGGCCACTTCAAGAACCAGCTAAAACCAACCCTGCAGCTTGAATAAAAGCCAAGGGATAACGGAGTTTGCGCAGGAACAAAAGGTTACTAGCGGTGATGAAGAGGAGTCACCTACCTTCATCCCCACGACCCCCAACCACCACCAGGAGGCACTGCACAAGCACAGATGGGAGGAGTTTATGAAAATGACCCCTTGCGACTAATTTTAATACGAAGAGGGGATAGGTCATGCATATGTATAGGCGTATGGTAAAACTTTATGTATATGTAACACCTGGTTGTATAAATTTAAAGTGAGCTGCTGCGTCAGGTGCGCACGGTTTTGGTGGGACTACCCCCACATGCTGCCCAGCGCTGAATAAACATACCTACTTTACAATCTTACAGATTTTGGAGTCCGTTTTCCGCATGTCACTCTGGTAATTGAGTATGAACGAAGTCTGCCTCCTTCTCTGACTCTGTGGACTTTTCCATGGCAGTAATAAAAGCAACCTCTGACACCGCACTGTGAAATTGCATGTCCCAGCTCCAAAGTATTGGAGCAGAAAGGTTTCTCAGTAGAACAGTTTTGGGAATCAAAATGGGCAGCAGAACACCTTTTTTCCTTAATCTCATTATGAGGAATGGTGAAACGATTTGAGCTAAGTTCAGCTGGAGGCAGATGTCTGGCATGGAAAACTTCCATCTCAAAGTTCAGGTGAGAAAGTGATAAGCAACCAAAAGAAAATGTTCATTACGTAAAGCAACAGCTAGTTTAAGGGAAACTATATGATCTTCCACTTGTATTTGCACACCAGGATGAATGTTGTATACTCACCACAAATATCTCTCTAAAACAACGCAGATTATAGAAAAATACCCATATATGAGTTTCTCAGATAGCTGCCAGCACTGCAGGCTAATTTCAATCTCCTAGCATGCTTTTCGTCTAATCCTGAAAAGAAGTGAGAAATTTTGCCCAACTGAGTTATTTTTATAATATATGGACAAATATTCACTAAGGCATAGGCTGATAAGACTAATTAATTTCCATTCCTGACCTAAGCAAGATTTCCAGCTTTTAAATGTGACAGCCTACTGTAATAGCCTTCAGTGTCACCTTGCATCTAGAGCTATTTTTATTGCATAAGCCTCATTTCCATCAGAATAGGGTTCAATATGGCCTTTATATAACGTTCTGATTTAGTCTATATTTTGCTTGGAATATATGGAAAAGTAATTAACAAGCTAGCTTCAGGCACTTCAGGAAGAAAAAGAAAATAAATAGTTACAAATCTGTAAACTAAGTTAAGCAAGAGAGTAAATCTCTGTTACAGACCCTGCAGGAACAGCAAATCCTTTCCCGTGGAATAATAAAGATGTTTTTCCTCTTTGAAATGGGCGAAACAGAACAGCTTTGCATACCACAGTAAAATTATTGTGCCCCAAAAGGCAGCCTGTATAACACTTTGGAGGCTGCTGTACGGCAGGCGGTAAATTGAAGTCCTCAAGACGAGACCAAATGCATCTTTGAGGTTTTCAGGGTGAGACAGTAAGCAGATTAAAAATTTCATGAACTTTTTGGAAAGTTTTATTTCAATAACCTAGGGATCTCTGTTTACTTTTTTTTTCTTTTCTGATAATCATCAAAGGAATTACAAGTTCATCTTCTCAAAATCAACAGAAGGCCATTAGGGCATTATCTTCAGGGAGAAGAGATAACCTTTATGAAATCCAATTTCATATCCAAAATCAGTTAAGCATTTTTAAGGCAAGCATATAGTATAGTAAGCATATAACGATATAAGGATAATTCCTATATAAATATTAATCTCAGAAAGATCTCAAATGATTTTCACTTGAACTCATAATGTAGTTCTCTGAGAACTGATGACATGTTGGCAGCACTTTAACGACCTGGATCTCTTCTACTCTTTGATGAACAGTGCAGCACCAAATGGTAACAGCATTTGCTGACGTGAAGGAAAGACAATGAAAAATTGATTACAGTACTCCTCTGTTCAAGCAAAAGACCTATCTAATATTTGAATCATAGAATCACAGGATGGTTTGGAAGAGACCTTTGAAGATTATTTAGTCCAACCCCCCTGCCCTGGACAAGGACACCTTCCACTAGACCAGGTTTCTCAAAGCTCCATCCAGCCTGGCCTTGAACTCTTCCAGGGATGGGGCATCCACAACTTCTCTGGGCAACCTGTTCTGGTGCTTGATCACCCTCATTGTAAAGAATTTCTTCCTTATGTCGAATCGAAATCTACCTGCTTTCTAAACTATATAATATCAAACTAAAGTATATAATATAAGCTGTCTAAGATGCTGCAGAGTAGAACCTTCCTACCTTCCGCCATAAATAGTTATGAAAAATAAAAACCTTTAAAATTTGGTACTATGCATTTGCCTCAAAATAAAAATAAACCGTGACATGGGAAAGCCTGAGATTTTAATAATTTCATATCTAGTGTTTTATATCTACGAAAAATGAAAATTCAGCAAATTTTGCAAGAAAAAGTACTTCTTTTTCTGCAAAAAATTTGTCTCACAGTTTTAGAATACAAATTCTATTGTTTTTTTTAAAACTCACCATGTTCAATGAACAATTTTATTTATGAAGAACCAGTAATTTCACCAGAAAATGGACTAAAATTTCTACTTATAGTTAATACAAGATTGCGTATTCCTTTTAAGTCTACACATTAGTAATGTTTATCACGTATGCCTGGTAAATGCACTTTAAATGTATTGCTTTATTGTCTCTATCCTGTCAATTTCCAGAGGACCATAAAGGGAAACTCAACTCGTTACATAGGCATCTTTTTATGGAAGTGAGTGCATAATTGCCATTCTATCATACATTATGAGCTAAAATGTAGGTGTAGTGCTTTTATTCTCTTGGTTTTTACTTCTTTAGGCAAAAAAAAAAGAGCTAAAAACAAATTTTATAGAAGTCAAAATTCTAAATAAGGAAGGGAACAGATTAAATACCATATGGAACTGTTGAAGGCTACTATTATTTTCCATGGGAAAAAAAAATAGACTACTTGTAGCAGCTGCACACAGATACACAACGCAGCTGTCCATACATGTACATACTATGCCACAAGGTTGTTGTAGGGATTACTTTTTACTAATGTCTTTGAAGAAGAAATTTCTGTCATATATGGAGTCTACTATCTCTTCAACACCTAAATTTCATTAAAATAATATTAATCTCAAACTGTAGAAGAATTTTTAGTGCTATTAAAGTCTAAATACATTGCATATTGCGCACAAATAGAATTCAAAGATACAAATGTCAGTTACCTAGAACACTAAACTTAAAAAAAACCATCAGTGACAAAAGCAGGGAATGACTTAAGTTAACTGATGATCTCAAAGGGCATATATTCAGTATTTCAGTTAAAGTCACATTTTAAAGTCAAGTAAACAAAGTGCCTCAAGTTATGCTTTAGTCTGTCTCATCATGTCTTGGAAGAACTACCCTTTGATGCCTTTGCAAATTATTACAGACTTCTTGAGGAGAGGAGGAGAAATACATAAAACCATGGGGAAACCACACAAAACTTCAATCTGTAAGACATCCAACAGAAATTGATACACTAGGCTTAAAAACAACTTTCAACAAAGCAACCTCCTTCTAGTTCAACAAATAGTTTTGAAAGGCTCATGTCACATGTGTAGATGGGAAAAGACACATGGAAACAAACCTCCAAGGTAACTGTCCTGAGATTTTCCTAGCATGCTTTCACAGGATGCATGAGCTTGTGGTAAAACTATTTAATTGATCTGAAACTCAAAAGAAATGCATAGACATGCAGATGCAGAAGTGGCTCAAAAGAGAGTGTTTAGATGTCTACGACAACATGAAATCATAGGTATTTAACAGAAATGAAAAAAGAGAACAAGATCAATGGTTACCCAGAAGCAGGGTTAAGGAAAACCTCATTGAAACTGTGAAACATTTGAAACATTTGAAAAACTCCCTGGTTTAGCTTTGGTTAAAAAGCATGCCAAAGTACGCTTTGTCTTAGATGAAATATGTTTAATGAGGTATAATGACAGTTCATTAGGCTGAAGCATTCTGAAACTCAAGGAATCCCTGTGAAATACCATTTCTGTAGAGAGATACTTACTGGGCATTTATTATTTCAAGATTATTACTCTTCAACCTAGTGGTTACAACACTCAGAGTAAAATTTTAGTAACTTCACTTCTGTGAGATTACTTATGGAAGGCATTGTCAGAGAAGCTAGACTCTATCCAAAAGAGCAGAGTTTGAGAAATAGTACTGTTTTATCCCTTTGATTGAATAGAAAAATAAATTCTAGTTTTGATCCTGATCACAAGTCAGTTAAGCTTATGATGTGTACAAAATGTTCAAATAATATTTATAATCTTAATAAAATTAATGTATTAGCTGCAATTTATCCTACCTCATATTCTTTATGAAGTAAAGGTATTGTTTGGAAAAATACTACGTTGCCTTCCAATGAATTTTCTCATCTTTCCTCCTCTGCTGTTGTTACACTAAACGTAGTCTCTAATCTCATTTAGAAGACAATCCTAAAATACTTCTAATGATTTTGAATGCTAAGTGATGACTTCTGGGCTTTGCAGCTGGAAGTGCGTGCATATGTGCTCCCCAACACTACTGGATCAGCACTAGAATCAGGAGGTTAATTACACTCCACTAAGATAAATGTCACAAACTGGAGGAAATTTGCTGGTTTTTTTTGGAGAAGAGCAAAATCTGGTAGTTGGTAGAACTTGCCTTCTGCCTATACACGGCACAATGCACTGAAAATACTGTGAAAGACTCTAAGTGACTGCTTTGGACGCAGTTTCTATTTATTTTTCAGCAGCTCTGCATCTTTCAAATTGTATGACTGCCTTCTTACTGTGAGGAGGAGGTATCTGTTTCAAGCAGAACACACAGCTTTACAAATGTCAATACAATCTGAGAAATAAGCTGTATTAAAACAGTCTCATAAAAATGCACTGATCTGTTACTTTTAAAGCAGAAATGTCTGGTCATATCTTAAAGCAAAATCAATAGAAGCTATAAATTACAAAGCATCTGAAGAGATAGTACTGCTTATTAAATTTTAAGATATAAATTAATGTTAGGTAAAGAAAAAATTACACTTTATTCATAGATTTTCCTCTGAAAAGGCTAGAAGTAGTATCTTTACAGCAAAGATTTAAAAATTACTTTATTTTCACATGCATGTCCTTCATCAGTAAATTTAAAACTTTTTTCCTGCTCTTAATGCAGAAGTCTGGTTTTGATTTTTACTACCCTAGGAGCAAGATAGTGCACTTTACTGTTAAAATTCATATTGCTCTTCTAAGTTGCACTGTCACTGCACCTAATTTAAGCTCCAATCTAGCAAACACATGCTCAGAAAGACAACAGGTCTACTATGCATTGACTATTCAAATACTAACTATGCACTTCACTACTTTGCTGAGGAAGATCCAAAACAAGCTATGTACATCTGTGCAGAAAATTATTGTTTTATCTGATGTAATTTCTAAAAAATAGTATCTATACATAAATATAGCTTACTTTGATCACAGTCACATTTCATGCAAATGTAGAATTGGGTTATACTCTATTAGTATCCAGCAAAAGAGTTTAAGATCCAAATTTCGCTACTCAAGGCAGAGACTAGAATTGTTTTCCCAAAGGTGGAAATGTTCATTTGAATAGGAAAAAAAATATGCTGTGCCTGGAGAAGTTTAGTCAAATTAATTCCTGCAAAAAGCTTCAGATTAATAAAAATTTCCCCCAAGAAAGTAACTGTTTCAAAAAGAATTCTGAAATAATCTAATCATGTGAAACGTCAATGTCCTAGAATCTGATTAAATAGCAGAAAGTGTTACTGCTACATTAATTCATTCACTTCTGTGGGTATTTAGTCATGCTGCCTTGTAACATAATTTCTGAGCAGTTGAGATTTATTTGCACAAATGTTTACAAATATGTGTTATGTCTCATATTGTAAATCTACCATTTATGTCAGAGGAATTTGTTCATCTGTCCAAATCAAAGAACAAAAACATTCTGGTGCTATATGTTTGTGTACTTCTAGCTGTTGATTCGTCTGTGGGGGAATATCCATCTGCATTGCTGTATTAGTGCAACTTCCACACACACATATTCTTACGACAAACAGCATCCTCTCCTGTAGTATCTAACGTGATAAGGTCATCAGTCTTTCTATTAAGAGTTTTCATACAGAAAGGTACACTGGTATAGCTATGACTGCATAAATAATTGTGGCACATTTTTAGATGCCAACAAACCCTGAAACACTAAAAAATATAACAATAAAAATTATGGCTAAAAATAATTGCTAAAAATTAGATGCAGCTTATTCAGCCAACCACAAGTAAGTAAATTATTTGAGTTTGAAACATATGTGACCACATCTTGGGGGACAATATTTGAAAAAATTCTAATGAAAAAGTTATTATTGATAATGGGCGAATTCAAGGAGATTATGAACGTTTAGGAATATTCTGTGATGGAGCAATGCTCACAAGTCATTCGTTGTAAATTATTGGCTGAGCTTTGTCACACATGAGAATTATGTGGAAAAATAAACAAAGTAGTGATGCTACGGCAGAGTAAACCAAAGCGCTCAGAAGTGATTAAAAACAATCAATTTAAACAAACGCAAAAGCAAACAAACAATGTCATCTGGCACTCCAAAAAGAAAGGGCTCCTGAGGAACTGAATAAAGAATTCTGCTTCTGTGAAATTATTGAAATTTCAGCTGGTAAGTCTAACAAAGATCTGTAGTGGAGCCCGTGTGGCTCTTTTATAAATTCCACTTCACTCCTTTTACCGAGAATGTATCTGGTTAGCTTGGCCAGTTCCTAGTTATGGACTTTCACAAAAGCAGCAGTGATGTTCAAAATGGAAAGAGGGAGGCCATATCTTCATGAGATGCTCCACTGGTCGCAACAGGAATGTTTTACAATGCCCAACCATATAGTAAGATTGTCTTGAACATTACTGCAGCATATTAATATATATCTCTAAACTCTATCTCTACAAAATGTGCGTACTTAAACCAATTCCATAAAGGGAAAAAAAAGAGATGCTTTTTTTTTTTTCTTTCCTATTTAAAAAAAATATCCTTTTGTAGCCGACACTTTTTTTGAACAGCTGCAATAGGTTTCTATTAAGATATTTTCCATTAAAATTTCAAGACTGACAGATCTCTCAAGAAATGGGTAGTTGAAGGCCAATGCTTAATAATTGTGATATATGTTCCTCAGGGGTGTGTTAGTACTCTACAGTTCTTTCCCAAACTCTTCCTTTCTCTGTTTCACAGTGTTTTTTCTCACCTCAGTCATGCTTTCTTTCCATTCCACTACTATCTTCATGTTAAAAGCTCCCTTTTGTTTCTTTCTCTATTCAGTGCTAGTCTTAACTATTCTCGCTCTGTCACATTCTGCTCTTGGCTTTGTTCTCCATCCTTTCATTTATTATTCTCCACTGTACCCTAATTACTTATATTGCTCCCAAGTTGTAGGTTTGTGTTGCAAACAGTGTTCAATCCTTCCTTGGCATCTTCCTTTCTTCATTCACTTTCCTTACCTTTTCTCCCGTGGGCCTCTGGAGACCTTTACTTCTTTTAACAAGCCACTATAAAGTGACTCCCTATTCATTGGACGTTTTAGCTCACTGAGTTTATACAACTTAATGCCGTTTCGAATATGTTAAGCTGTTTAGTGGCATTCCTCTTTGGTACGTTGTCTTCTTTTTCTTTAAATACTCCCAAGCTAATGAATTGCCAATTAATTAGAAATAGTTAATCTTCACAATAGAATAAACACTACGTGTTTGTGTCTCTTGGGGAGCTCCTAAACTCATTTTTATGACTGTGTTGTTAACCACTCTCAGTACTTGGCAGCCTGTCAATGGAAATAAAAGCTCGCTGAGCAGATATCCAGACGATAGTTTGCAGAATGTTTTCTTTCAGCGGGACGCTTCTGCATCCGCTGTCCTCTTCCTTTACAGCTTGTTCCCAGGCTGCACTGTCTTTAAGGATGCTAGTTTTGGGGGTCATGCAGGTGATTGGGCTTCACCACCATAAACACAGATAAAAAACTAGCATGAATACTGGTTTTTTTTAACTCCCCTTTGCTTTTGACCTGGTTTGTTGTGTGAAGCCCAATGTCCCAGCTTAACCAACTAAGAAGCAAAAAGGAAGGAACATGTGACTAAGATGATTTTGAACTACTAACTGGAGGAGTCTATCTCCTACTGATTCCAAATTGAGGGGAAAAAAAAGACAAAAGGAAGAGGAGCAGACAGAAAAGAAATGAACCCAACACTGATATGGCTTTTTATCATGTATTATACACAAAACAAACCTGGTTAAAACTATTTTTAAAAAAGGTATCTCTCAGGGAATGGCTGCCATCATGCAGAAGTAACCATATATATTATTCATACCTGCTGAAGTTGATTCCTCTTCAATTGAAGCTGTGCAAAAAGGTGGGGGTGAGGGGAGGAGGCGGGGACAGGGAAGGGGAAAAGGAAAGGAAGATAAAAGAAGAGAGAGAGAAAAAAGATTGATGAATAAATCTATATAGCTCAGAAGTTATATTGTTATGTAACTAATTGTTATATTATTCCTATTTTCTTAGTATATGAGCAATAAGACATCATGAAAAGCTTCATTCTAAACAGTTTGATATCTTGAGTAACAGGTTTCATGTTAGTGGAAAACTAGGTTAAAATGAGTTAAGATCTTAGCTTACATTTATAACACTACACTCTTAGCCTTTCCCTCTAAATTAGCTAGTAGGATAGGCCCAACCGTGCAATAGCAAAGCTCAACAAAAGAGTTTCAGTCAACTTCTCTGCAGCCAAATTCACTGCCGGAGCTAGCTGTTGCAGTACGAAAAAGGAGCTATCCTTAAGGTAAAGGCTTCTAAAAAATCGACTGCAGGACCCAGTTATTTGTTAGCTAATGCAGGCTGTTGTCTGACGACACAGCTAAGGCAGCTGCTGATCACCAGTTAATGAGAGGCATGGTCCACACCTTTTCCCCATCTCTCCATCCTCCGCCTTCTCTGTTCCCTTCAGTTTCTTCCCAACTTGGTGCTGGCAG
The DNA here is from genome assembly GCA_011801015.1 of Ardeotis arabs. Classification (NCBI taxonomy): domain Eukaryota; kingdom Metazoa; phylum Chordata; class Aves; order Otidiformes; family Otididae; genus Ardeotis; species Ardeotis arabs. The sequence continues at coordinate 73,749 of JAAGAY010143382.1, forward strand.
TAACAAATTAATGATATTGAAATCAAGTACTTAGGGAGCAAAAATAGCAGTTTTAGGGTTTGGTTTTGTTTTTTGAGGGGGCGGACAGGGTGGGGAGAAGTAGTTGCCCATTGGACTCTCCTTTCCAAATCTTTATTTCCTGAGGAAAACAAGAAAAATCTGTATCTTCCTACTAGAACCTTTCCTTTTTGGTGACAAATAACCATTACATTGCCTTAAGTTACCATCAGAAAGCACCTTTGACCGTAGACTATTACCTCTACCATCAAAAGAAAGAAACAGACATATTCACAGTTAAACTATATTAAAAGTACATCAGTGATCTAGTTCTTTCTCTCCTTGCATTCGGTATGTTTTGTATACATATGCATCACAAAACCAGTCTCCTCACAGTCTTGCAAAGTCTTCAATGACAGAAGAAGTAGCAACCAAGTGTTTGTCACTTGGATACTCCAAAAGCACCTAGAAGTCTGAGAGGACTCTCCATAGATGTCATGTAGAGACCCTCTTAAGATACTAAACACAGGTATCCATACTTTTATTTTTTTCTCTTTTAAGGAGTCTCTTCTACTAGTTGAAGTGGAAGCTCCTTCTGTTTGGTTTCTTGCAGAATCTGTTCCATACAAAAAACGCTCTTACAGCCATGGCAAACATTGATCCACTATGATGGCTTCAAAGGTTGCCCTTGGCATGGATAAAGATTTCAAACATTTTCTCAAAGATCAGTGCCATGCTTGGTAAATTTACTTCTTTGCCTTCAGTATCACTCCATGTATTATGCTGAGAGGAATTAGGAAATGAATAGGAAGATGCTTCCTCTTTTTGTGAAACTTCAGACATAGCAGGGACCTTGTCAACAGACACCAATTGCATTTGAGACTAACTATAAACTTTGGTTAATTCAGTACAATATTCTATATGCAAATGTACATGACAAGTAGTGCTGGACACATCAGTTATTTCTAATTGCAGAGCAGCACGGTGTCCTTTTGGACGCTGTCAAATCCAATCGATAGAAAATAATGAATTACTGTCTGAAGCATTGGCCAACTATCTTGTCTCTAACAAAGGTTTCCTGAGGTAAATAAGTGATTTTTATTCATATAGCTTGGTCTTCAGATCAACAGTTAAGAAAGCTACATGAAAAGAACAGTACATTATGAAACATGCAATTTAAAATGGCCTAAACAGGGTACATAACAACCCAATCCTTCCCTTTTTAAACTCATTTAGTGTCTATATGTGTATTTTGAAATTAGATTAATCAGTTTTGAAGTGTATATATGTAAAGATCACATCAAGCTTTTAAATTTTAAAACATCATGTCCTTTTCCTGTATAACTACTGAATTTAAGCAAAATGTGTTTGTAACAGTAGAAGCTTTCAAGACAATGAGAGGAAGAAGGGAAAGTATCACCCTATTGTTTTTCAATTGAACTAATCAGATACATCATTAGTTCAGTAAGAATATGAGAGCTGATTCCACAAAAAAGAAACTGACTATGTAAATACAGAGACCAACAGAATCAGACATAAATGAACAAATGACAAACTAAGTCAATCAAACATCTTGTAATTTCTCACGGAATCAGTTGCAGAGAAGACTACACAAAACAGAACAGAGTATTAAGCGTAGTTAGAAGTCCCATTATTAAATTTTACAAATGCCTCAAATCTGCATTAGCTGCAAGCTCAGCTGCTGCTAGAGCAACAAATAATTAAAAGTACTAGTAATTGTACATAAAACTAGTTAAAAAAAAAATTGTCCAACTATACAAAGAATATTCATTCCAGTAACAATTTTTTTTTCAGACTGTTATTTGAATAATATTCTTAGACTTATTATTGGGATGAATATCAACACTAACAATTAAAAACTGGATTCTGTTACTACTCTGATGGTTGTTTCAGTGGGACCACTCTACACTTAGGTACACATCTAAATAAAACAGGATAGCTGAATCTCAGCTGAAATAAATCATTCAGATGCTGAGATAGCTACGCCAATAACATTACTTTTCTTTTTATTTGATTAATTTTGACTATTTGATTGGTGATTTAGCCTCTTTTAGGAATACGTTACGTTCATTTTTTGTCTGAGTTAGACTACAGTCAGTAAGAACTGCTTTTATAAAATGCAAAAGACCTAGTTCTATTTGGGAATACTGTATTTCTTAACCCTAGACAGAAATTAAAGATGCATATTAAAAATAGATATGAAAATGCAGTTAAGAACTTGTTGGTACTTCATGTAGAATTTTTTAAAAAAGCAAATTAACTTAATCTCTTGATACAGGTGTCAAGACTTCTTACATCTCCAATAGCTGGATAAACCATGTTTAAAAAACCAGCCTTCAGTAAGCTATTGAACACTCAAAGAATGCATTATTTTTGCTTTAACATACTGGCTTAAATGCAATGTCAGCACTCTGCTTTCCACTAAGAATTTCCTACACAATGCCACTTTTTTTTTTTTCTATCAGCAGTGATTTAAAACTTGAAGTTATTTTAAAAGCTATTTATACAGTGACTCATCTCCATAGTAATTATCTGTAATTTACTTTATTTATTTATTTCAGAGGGGTGGAGAGGGAGTAAGCTGGAATTGCCTTGCTCAACTGAGCTGGCACAAACTGGTGACTCATTACGCTGGGTGGTGGATCACTGTCAGCCTGGCTTTCTCCTTCTGATTCCAGAGCAGTAAGACTCACACAGAGCAGCCAGGTATTTGACAAAAAAGCCCCCATATTAGTCACAGGCATCCCTGAGACATGATCTGATATCATTGCATGACCTTGAACTGTAAACTACTCTTCAGCTTTAAAGCATTTTCAACATTTTTCTTTCATTGATGGAAGCAGATTCAGTGTAATACTGTGCTATATTACGTATATACTATGACACATTACCTCAGTTTTGTGTTTATATTAAGGCTTGTGTTTATTTTATATTTTATATTAATGTGAAATATCTTTGCCTTTCACATTCAAATAAAATGTAAGACTCATGTAAAAGTAGAAACTTAGATATATGACATTATCTGTATGGAAAAGGCTATGTGAGAGCTCTACAAAATTATACAAATGAAACACTTGTGAACAGTAGGATTCAAGAGTAAATAACATTTTTGTGAATGTGACATCAAAAATAAATTATATTCTGCTCAGCATGAAATCTTAGGATCTCAGAAGATCTACAGGCTACAAAGACTGACTGACTGACTTCCCAAATATTCAGCATCACTCATTAGGAACGTGATTTTAATGCTACAGATATTTCACTGAAAATAAGCGCTTAAGAAGTCTGTTTCTTCAGCTGCTCCCCATTTGACAGACTTCAGTTCATTTTTCCATAAAGTGGCTCAATCTTCTTTTATTCTCAACATGGTTAAATGTGCTAAAGACACCTCCAAGTCACAGCTCAGAGGATTAACACTGTCTTACCAACTCATAACAACTAACTCAACCAGCTCAACTGGCTGCCACTGCAATGATTGATACACATAATTGTTATCCCTAGTTATAAAGAGGAGGAGCAAAACCTAAGAAAAATAGATTGTTTTCAAGATGCATGAATCTGATAAATCTGGAAAATGCACCATTGTTGTAGTTTAGCCCCACTCAGAACTAAGCCTTAGGCAGTCACTTACTCACCCTCCCCACCCTCCGAGGGAACAGCGAAGAGACAAAAGGCTCTAGGGTTGAGATAAAGATAGGGAGAGATCATTCAACAGTTACTGTTACAGGCAAAACAGACTTGACTTGGGGAAAACTAATTCAATTTATTAAAAATAAAACCAAACTAGGACAATAAGAGAGAAAACTAAATCTTAAGAACACCATCCCCCCACCCCTCTTCCCAGCTTAACTTCACTCCTGACTATCACCACCTCCTCCCTGCAAGTGGCACAGGAGGAACATGGAATGGGAGTTCATCACATTCCGCTTTACCCTGCTGCTTCCTCCTTGGGGGAAGAACTCCTCACATTCCTCCCCTGCTCCATCATGGGGTCCCTCCCACGGGTACAGTCTTCTGTGAAACTGCTCCAGCATAGGGTCCTTTTCCACGAGGTGCAGTGTCTCCAGAATGGCTGCCCCAGCGTAGGCCCTCCACGGGCCACAGCCTCATCCAGGCATCCGCCTGCCCCAGTGTGGGGTCCTCCCCAGGCTGCAGGGGAACCTCTGCTCCTCTGTGGGCCTCCATGGGCTGCAGGGGAATCTCTGCCCGCAGCAGCATTACTGCTCTCCCTCCTGCTTCACTCACCTTGGCGCCTGCAGCCGCTCCTCTCACAAGAAATCCCTCACGAGCGGCTCAGGCAGACGCCTCTCCGCCTCCCTTCACACCTCCTCTCCTCATTTCTCTCGGCCGGGCCCAGTCGGGCGCAGGCAGCCGCCCGGCAGGAGGCCAGAGGCTGAGGGCCGCAGGGCCCACAAGGCTTGCGCTGCTCCCTCTCTGCCCACTCTTCTGTTTCATTTTCCCGTTCTTAAATACGTTATTACAGAGATATTATCAATGTTGCCGATTGCCAGCGGTTGGTTAGTCCTAGACCAGCCAGGTCCACTGGATAAATGGGAAACTTCTAGCAGCTTCTCGCAAAAGCTTCCACTGTAGTCTCCCCAGCTACACAAACCAAACACAACCATTTATGCCAACTGGTCAAAAATACACCCGTAAGTGTGAGTAAGAGGTTTTTATCTCGCAGTTTTACAGTGAGGTTGTGTTTGTTCTCTTACTGTGAGTTAATTGTAACTGTAGTACCGGGACAGCAGCACATCCTTCACCATTCACAGGCCCCTGGGAACAGCAGTGCCTCCTTCTAGCTGCAGCTGGCTAAGTTGTGTTTGCAGCTACTTTTGAAAAAAAAAACCAAAACAAAACAGGAAGGAAGACACCAGGCAACTCATTAGTGCATGTCAGAGATAACTCACTATGAACCGATAAAACTCTGCTTGCATAACAGATGTTAAATGGAAAACAAAGTCAATAATTAAGAAACCTTAGAAATGCCTGTGGCACTCAATAGAGGAAACCTATCACTCTTCATAGGTTTACATCCATTTAAGCACTTAAAACCTATGAAAAACTTACTCTTTCTTGTCTTCATTATTTTATTTCAATAAATAAATTTCTAACAAAAAGTGGATATCTGAGCAAAATTTCAGATTATTAAAATCTAGAATACTAGTGTCTTAAAATGACAGTGTTATAAATGTCAGTAAAGGTGGCTAACTCATTCTTATTACTCTTCCTTTTTTTCCAAACACCAAGGTCTGGTGCTAAATGAGACCATGTTTAAATACAAAATAAAAGACTTATTTAGGTGAAATTCTATATTTTGCAGAAGACAGGATTATATAATGATTTTTGTGGTTAGTGTCTTCACATTTCCAAGTCTGTAGAAAGTCTTTCTTCACTTTCCAAGTCAATGGAGTGCACGCTGAGCCTAATATTTGGCAGGATGTTCTTCTTAAGAAAAACAGTGTAAAAAGATTTAGTTTTAAAACAATTCTTCAGTTCTTAGTCAGTTGCAGTTCTTGCCAAGGTTTCAAGTGCTGCCAAAGGCACAACAGTACTTAAAGCCACAATTCTGAAACCAGTAGTCCATCATGACTTGAAATATTGCACTATTTTACAAATACACACACACACACACACATGTTGCCATATGCAGTTTTGAGAAGATGTGCATGTTCTAAAAGAGCAACAAATCTAAGCAGAAAATATCCTAGCACTTTTATGTACAAAACAAAGTGTACTCAAATAGCTATGTGACTAAGACTGTAAACCAGTGTACAGTAGTCTTTAAATTTCAAAGAGCAAATGCAAAATCCTAACACTAAATACTAAAAAAAGGCTGTAAAAATGTAGTTATGGTTAAGTAGGTTCCTGCTAGCATCTGTTACACTTCAGGATGCAAAAACCTATTCAGGATGTCCCCATAGTTACACACAGAAAGCTTTGCTTTCCAAGCCAAAAAAATTCATATTTTCATACTTCAGTCACTTGCCTGAAGCTTTTTACTTGGTTGTTTTGTGTATTTTAAGGGAAATTTGACCAGCTATTCAGTCTGCAAAGTAATAATGATAATAATTTTTATTTTATGGATATTCTTCCTCTTGAAAAAAAAAAGAAAAAACGACAGTCCACAATAAAAGCCCACTCAAATGTTCACAGTGTGTTTTGGACTCGTACAGGAGGCTGGATTAGCTCTCACTGTAAATGTGTAGCCAAGTACTTGACTCAGGCCAAGTCAAAGGCACCTGGGTGCCATGTCAGATGTACCATTTCTTTGTATTACAGGCTGAAAATGTGTTGCATCTCAATCCGCAGATGACACAGGCAGGCTGAGAGGGCAGTTGGATCTGCTTTTGAGAACAGTTCACTCAAATCTGGGAAACTTCTGGCAAGGGAGGAAAGCAAGGCTTTCTCAAAGTTACAAAAATTCAGGCTGAAACAATGTAAGATTGAGGTAAGTAAAGGTTGAAGGGTCTGAGCATCACCAAATCATCCACTAGAAATAAGAAGGTAGAATTACAACTTGACAATATCCAGTACTGAACATCCAATAGGAGGAGCAAAGAGGCCTTCTTTGCCTCAGTATTTACTAGCCACACCAGTCATCCACAGATTGTGCAGCCCCCTGAGCTGGAAGATGGGGACAGAGAGCAGAATGAAACCCCCACAATCCAGGAAGAAGTAGTTATCGACTTGCTACGGCACTTGGACATGCACAAGTCTACGGGGCCAGATGGGATCCACTGGGTACTGTAGGAGATAGCGGAAGAGCTACTCCCCTTCATTTATCACCAGTCCTGGTTAACAGGGGAAGTCTCAAATGACTGGAGGCTTGCCACTGTGACACCCCTCCTTCTGGCCAGAAGGAGGATCTGGGGAACTGGAGGCCTGTCAGCCTGACCTCAGTACCAGGGAAGATTTTGGAGCAGTTCATCTTGAGTGCGCTCACCTGGCATGCACAGTACAACCAGGGGATGAGGCTCAGCCAGCATGGGTTCATGAAGGGCAGGTCCTGCTTGACCAACCTGATCTCCTATGATGAGGTGACCCGCCTCATGGATAACGGGAAGACTGTGGATGTGATCTACCTGGACTTCAGCAAAGCCTTTGGCATTGTCTCCGACAGCATTCTCCTGGAGAAGGTGGCGGCTCAAGGTTTGGACAGGGGTACCCTGCAATGGCTTAAAAACTGGCTGGATGGACAAGCCCAGAGAGTTGTGGTGAATTGAGTTAAATCCAGTTGGTGGCCTGTCACAACTGGTGCTCCCTAGGGCTCAGTCCTGGGGCCAGTTCTGTTTAATGTCTTTATAACGATCTGAATGAGGGGATTGAGTGCTCCCTCAGTAAGTTTTGAGACAACACCAAATTGGGTGGGAGTGTCTGGAAGGCCGCTATCAGGTCTCCCCAGAGCCTCCTCTTCTCCAGGCTGAACAGCCCCCAACTCTCTCAGCCTGTTCTCACAGGAGAGGTACTCTAGCCCTCTGATCATCTTCATGGCCCTTCTCTGGACCCTCTCCAACAGGTCCACATCCTTCTTGTGTTGGGGGCTCCAGAGCTGGATGCAGTACTGCATGTGGGGTCTCACCAGAGAGGAGTAGAGGGGGAGAATCCCCTCCCTCGACCTGCTGGCCACGCTTCTTTTGATGCAGCCCAGGATGTGGTTGGCTTTCTGGGCTGCAAGTGCACACTGCTGGCTCATGTTGAGCTTCTCGTCCACCAGCACACTCAAGTCACCTTTCTGCTCTAAAGTACTTTCACTAGGAAGAACGAAAAGCAAGGAAGGGACCTTTAAAGGCCATCCAGTCCATCCTGCAAGGAGTCCAACCTGCATCTCCAACCAGATCAGGTTGCTCAGAGCCTCATCCAACCTGGCCTTGAACATTTCCAGCAACGAGACATCCACCACCTCTCTGAGTAATCTATTCCAGTGCTTCACCACCTTCATCCTAAAAATTTTTGTCCTTATGTCTAGTCTAAATCTACCCTCTTTTATTTTAAAACCATTAGTCCTCATCCTATTGCAACAGGTCCTGCTAAAATGTTTGTCACCATCTTTCTTAGAGCCCCCCTTTAAGTATTTATGTCCAGCTTCAGTAAAACACTGCCCTCATGCAGATCGCCCAGAATTTATTGCCATATGTCTATGTTAAAAATAGCAACAATGACTCATAGGAAATATCAATTTATCTAAGGATATCTGCAGAGGCCATATTGAACCTGGGCCTTTTCAAACCTAGCACACGGTTCTGCCCTGAAATATGCACGACAAAGAAGCTTACATTAAACCTAGGGCAGTTTGATCAAGTTATGTGCCCTGGACTGGTTTTACTGAGCATGCCAAGTTCTTTCCTGACAACTGTATTTCAATGAACAGAAATGCCAAAAGAGAAACATCCTTAAATATAAGCGTAAAAATAGATGTTTATCCCTCTTGCTGACACTAACACGGCTTTGCTACATGCAGTGAAACAAGGTAAGAGAGGATATGGTGATATGAGGTATCAAAATATACCTGGTGTAAGATTTCTTTGTTCTCAGAAATGTTACTTTTTTCCCCTTAATTTGTAAATTTTAAATACACTATTCTTCATTTTTCAGAAAATAACTAAAACTTGAGTACTCAAGCCTTTTTCTCATGAACAAGTGAAGATAATCGACATTGATTTTTGTTTTATCTTAATGAATAAAGCCACTAGAAGTCAAAAGTTTATCAGCCTTTCTGACTTCACCTCTGTAAAAAGCATATTCACAGCAGCACTCTGGTTCTCCTCCACACCTTTCAATTTTAATTACTGTACGAGTCAGGCCTATTGACTTTGAGCTGGTTTGCTTGGTTTTTTTAAGATTTTTTTTCATCCTGAGTATATGGATTTTCCAAAACCTACCTCATCTCTACTTTTCCATACGTTCAGAACTGATTTATTCATTTTCCGTGCACCTTCTGTCAGAAGCGGAGTTCTACCTTTTCAGAGGATGCTTAGCACCCTCTCCAGTGGCCACATTTCAAAAGCGATCCCAGCCAGCACCTCCAGCCATGAGAAACAGGAGCTGTCGGGCTCTGGCGAGCTGTGTTAAAAATCTGTCCATTCCTTTTGATTTTCCCTCTTCCATGACGCAAACAGATGGCAAAACCTCTCCTTATGTTACCCACTTCCAATTGATGTTTGATGGAGTCTAGAGTACTTCTACACACCCACATCTCCACAGCATGCCGTTGCAGTCCGTCACAAAATCAAGGATTAGTATTTATATAATCTGTTCTCCTCAGTACTTGAGATGTTGCAAATGCTTTTTACTTGGTCAGTTCAGGTCAGAATAGGGTAAATCAATACTTTGATCCTTGCTTCTGAATTCAGTAACGCCCTGTGTTCTTCATAAAAAGGTGTACAGAAATGCATGATACACAAAGAAAATTGTATGGTGCTCTGAATCATTGAGTACAAGACCAATAATTTTACCTCTTATCTGCTGCTGTGGCACTTTTCTTTAGGCTGTCAAAGTGCTCACCATTCTGGATTCCGGACAATGCAAGACTAATATTTTTCCTATAGGACCAAAGAGGCTGTGGAGTCTCCCTCCTTGGAGATATCCAAAAGCCATGTCATGGTCCTGAGCAACCAGATCTAGGTGGCCCTGCTTGAGCAGGGGGAACTGGACGAGAGGACCTCCAGAGATACCTTCATACCTCACCCTTGCTGTGAATCTGTGACTCGCACTGTCTTTAAAGGACAATTAACAGAAGGGCTCTGCAATGGGAGAGAAACAAAATATATTTTTGTAGCTTCTCAACTTTTTTTCTTTTTAGTATTTGCCACCTTTCAGTCTCTTTACATAGGGATCTAACATGCATTTCATGACATGTTGACTGTCATACTACCACTATTGAAATACAATACATTTAAAGGACTAATACAATGACAGTGATGGAAAAAGCTCTACTACTTCCATAGTCTTCATTTCTAATGTTCAAGGCAAATACATTTAAGTGCTCTAAGTGTATGTTTGTGGAGATGTGGGAAAATGACAGATAGATACTCACACACTTAACTCACAAGAACTACTGAAAAAACCTTGACTGGAACGTGATTAATTTTCATTACAGTTAAGTGCACTAAGGCAAAAGACATTACTAGTTTGTCTTTTCCATCATTAATTGCTTTATTCAGGATAGAATCTGAAGAATAATCTTCTGTTGGTTTTTTTTCTCCATCTAACGTAAAAAATTTAATCTGTTAGAAGTGGTGGATGCCCCATCCCCGGAAACATTCAAGGCCAGGCTGGATGAGGCTCTGAGCAACCTGATCTGGTTGGAGATGTCCCTGCTCCTTGCAGGGGGTTGGACTGGATGGCCTTTAAAGGCCCCTTCAAACTCAAACCATTCTATGATTTTTTGATTCTATATATTAAGCAGAAGTGAAAAACTTTAGATTTGGGTCAACCTAAAACTTTAATGCTTGTACTTTAATACTTCATCTTAATTTCAGCCCTTTTAAAGACAAAACAAACCCAACAAATTTAAAACACTTGGAATATTTTTAAAAAATTTCAATATTAGACATCAATAAACACCGGGTCACAAATATAAAAACTAAATTCATTAATTCCACTAATATTTCCCCAAGTTTTTAGGTTTAACTTTTATCTGTTAGTTTTTAGGTCAAAGATATATGTGTTAGTTTTTAAAGTAAAAAATTCCATCTGAACTTAACTCACATTCATGAATAATTTGCATGGCCCCGTGGCATTTTCCAGTTAGTATTCATGCAAAAAAAAGTTCGGGTTTAAAAATGGATTATCTAAATGCCTATAATGCTAACAGATGCAGTTTTATTGCGTTTTCAATTGCTTAACTTTATATGGCATTATTAACATTAACATGAAATAGTATCCAGTACCAGTATCTAATAACAAAGTAAATCTGAAATCACTCCACTGACTTAACTAAAAGACAAAAATTAATCTCACAATATTTTATTAAATAATTTTTTTTTCCCCTTCAAAACCTTTTTTTCACTAGGAATTTTATGATGACTTCACTGAACAGAAAATAGTCCCCTTAAGGAAATTAAGTAGAATATTACATTTTAAATTAAATCGTGTCTTTTAAAGTCTGTGTTAATTACTACGTACAGCCTTCTGCAAGAGCTATCTACATCAAAGTTTATTATGACTAAATACAAGATATATTCAAGAAATAGACATAAAAAATAGTAGTCATGAAATATTCATCTGGTAAGCAAATTCTTCTACTCCATAAATATTCCATGTTTTAACCTAATGAATTTTAGCTGTGACTCTGCATTAAAAGGACAAAATGACACACTATATATGTAAAAAAAAGACACATACACATATATACATACATACATGCCCTCCTACTGTAGGCTGATAGAGCAAAATGTCTGATTGCTATCTGCAGTCAATGACTAAAGTGAAACAGCCAATATTTGACTGAATTTCCTTCACTTATGTATCTTCTTATTGATTCTTTGCACCACACAAGGTCTTTACATGAGATCCACTTTATAAACGTAAAAGTGACTGACTGAATATATTGTCTCCTGGTAACCTGGAATAAATCAATCAAATACACATTTATATTACCTTCCACTGGCTGTGCTTCTTTTACTGTACTATCTTGCAGTTTGAGAATTTTTTAAATGGCCCTCACATCACTAAGGGACAAATCAGACCCATATAACACAGATAAAAACTTCATTGAAATCACTGGAGTTTACTCTAGTCAGGACAAAATCCAAACTTACAACTCCAGGATAATTAATTTTTCTGCAATTAGGTCAAGCTTTCCCAGCAGAAAGTGATCACGTACATTTTGCTACCATTTTGCCATGACAAATGCACACCTCAATGTGTGAGAAGCTTAATGAAGTTCTAGCTGTTTTCCAAAACATATTACAGTGTAAAAATCTTCAGCCTTCATGCCACACATAGCCTCACAAGTCTGGGGAAAGCCAGTAGTTGCAGGTCTGTGGTTGGCTACTGTGCATCAAGGCAGTCAATCAGGTCACAGGAGACTTTTTTTTTCCTTTTTCTTTTACTGGCAGAAGCTTCTGTGCTCTTTAGGGGAGAGGTCAGCTCAATTTAATGAGCTTTCTTTTCCTTTAGATAGTCTTACGCCTGATTTATCAGGCAGCTTAAAAAGTGACAGTCAGTCTGGTGGATTGAGGGACTTGATAAAAAATAAGGAACGGCAGATGTTGTTTGTTTTCTAATAACATTAAGGAGGAAAGAACATAATGGTAAATCCATGTTATCCATAGAAATTGAAACAGTAAACTGAGAACAAGCAAACCAAAATGTTTTCTGTCCGTATTTTCCTCTCCTTCATCTTCTAAAAGTCGTTTTGACTTTCTTAGTCATCTTGAAGCCTTTAAAGGGTACTTCTTGTCTGTTTTGTTGTTCTGCACTGCATAGTGACAGGAGGGATGTTGTTGGGTTTTTTTTTTAATAAAAGTCTGAATTACTTTTCAAGAAAACTCCTTGCAATCCAATTAGGGTTTTTTTTTTACGTCATACAAACTTCCTTATTTCCTTTTTTTCTCTGTGCTATGTAGATCTTCAAGGTTAATATTCCATCAATAAGTGTCCCAAATAATTTGAATTACTACTCTGATTTGCAGATTTGTTTCCAACCTATGATGCTAGTGACACTAATCCTTTAGGTTGTTCACATATCAAACTTCTTCCAGCTCTCCAACACCAAACTGGACAGTGGATAAGATTCTTGTAAGCCTTTCAAAAGGATATCCTACACATGTCCTGTGGTTTGCATCACCTCTTGCAAGTATGAGCCTGTTATCTGCTACTGCTCTGCAATAAAATTCTATTTATAGCTTGCCACCAACTCATGTCATTACCATACACTCTTTTTTCCTTTATCTTTTTGGTAAGAATGCCATTGCCGTAATGCCAGTTGTACCTGGTCTTATGTTAACCAAGGATACATCTGGACACAGAAAGAGTGCATGTTCAGGAACACCTTCTAAAAATGTGTTGAAGATGGTCAGAACAATCCGGAAGAACTTATCATTTCTCATCCAGTTTTGTTCAGGGCACATTATACTGGAAAATAACCAGTACTAATATTTGTTTCTAAATATCTACTGCAGTTGTCTAAGGTAAAAGTAAAACCCGCAATTTATCCCGGACACTAAGCTGCTGATCAGTTCGAGTGCATTCCAAAATACTATGGGTTTTCATACTGCTCATCCTTTCATTCATCAATATTACTACTGGAATATTTATGGGAAATTTTATTTCTATATTCAGTTTCTCGCTGGGTGCTCATCACATTGAATTGCACAACCTTACACTTTGTTCGAACGCACACACCCGCACTCTCGTCCTCTTTCAAGTTGGGACCACTATTGATATTGTACTCTGCACATTATTTTGCTGTGTGTCATACAGTCCATTTTCCATCATCTCACCCATTCCTTTTTAATATTAGGAGTAAATATTACAGTAAATGAGACTGCTGGATACAGAGATAACAAATCTTAAAAAAACCCCATAAAATATGTTTGCTGCTTATTATAACACTGCTAAATCAGATTTGGATTAAGGTGGTCTGTTCTTGTGTGTACATTTCAGCAAAGACTTGAAAATATCAAAGAAAGAGAAAATTAATACCTCAGAAATGTTACCAGAACAAGAAACACTAGAAATAATCAGAAATAAGGGTTAGAGAGTTCTGTTACTCAGGTGATGGAAACATAAATAGAGAAGCACCTGAGCATTACTTACATATAGGGAATACATCTGATGCTGAAAAGCTTTTTGTTTTCTTTTTGAACACATTGTGCTGACAAAGATAACAAAGTTCAGTAAATTGGAGACATTCACCTCAGAACATGAAGTGATGTTTCTAGATGAAGGTGTAACTGTATATTGTACCACAGTGGTAGTTAGGTCCATGGCCAGAAAAAAAATTACCCTGAAATACACATAATCAAAACAATGACATTTTCCAGCTACTCTTAGAGCAGAGACTGACAACTACATCAGCTGGGCTTCTCTCACCTCATTAGATTCCCTGTTCTAAAATCCTCTCTTCTTTCTGTGTATATCACATTCATAAGCTTCCTGAGAAATGTCAAATTTTAGTCTGACTCTTTTGACTTCATGTAGCAATTCTGGGGTGTGATGACAGACCAGGATTTACATGAGATCATACTGTGTTTCCTAATGGTCTGTTCTGGTCTTGACGAATCCTCATAACCAACCCGAAAGCCATTTTTGTCCAAATTGCATTCTTGTGATTAAGGTACCCTGAATACTTGTTAAAAATTTTATAGTGCACATATATTTAATTTTTTAAAATCTGTTAAAAAGTACCATGAATGTGCTTCAGTTCTTTGGAAAGTACTCAAATAATCAGTTGCTAAATGCATTGTTTGTTTTGTAAGTGTAGTTACACAAACAGTGCAGCATGATCTTGTTTACCATACAATCCCATCAACTCAGCATATTTTTCTACTTTCCCTGAAGCATAACACTTGTATTCTCAGCTCCTCTGTCATCGTTCTGACCTGACAAAGAATTTGAGGACCCTTCTCCAGGTTCTTCAATACTTTCAGTATTCTCTAAGAGTGGAAATGTGTAGTCCTACAGATGAATAGTCCTACAGATTACACATGCCACTTACTAATCAGTAAAAATTTTCCTGAAGTTTCACTTGAACCATTGAAGCAGTTCCCTCCCCCTCTTTTGTGCTACTCAGCTGCTTTCCTAGGCCTTTTTAATTTCTTTTAATCATGCTCCCTTCATCACTTCGTTCTCACCAGGTAGGTCATTGCTGTTATGTTTCACTGCACTGCGCTCTGGTTTTCTATTAATCACATTCTGTTTGCTGCTCCAGTTCTCACCAGACAGACAGTTGCCACTGTTTCATGTACCACACGCTGGGTAATGACATAGAAAAAATTCTGTGTTTGTAAAGCTAAATTGCCTCCTTCCTAACCAAATATGATAGTGAAGGCTGTAGAGGTACAAACAAACCAGATTTGTTAAGTCACATCTGTAAGTCCCACCTCCTCTCCCACTCAACCAGTAGACTTCTCAGGTTCCAGGAAGACCTGTCCCACCAAGCTAAGTGACTTCAGCACAGAAGACGTAGCTTTCTTCTTGGACAGGCCAAAGGCATACGGCAACATCACAAGTCTCACAGGACAATTAGCTGTACAGGGCTGAAGTAGACAAGAAAATTTGCAAAGAAAGGCAAACAGTAGGCAACAAATAGGGCTGTGATTTAGGGCTGCCAAGTCAAAGACGAACAGTGGAGCTACTATGGACCATTTTTGAATGAACATAGCTCATGAGAAACACAGATACAATTCCATTTGTTACAGATAGAGTATGAAATTAAATTCAGTGGCAAATGAAATTATATTAAAATATGCCATTTAATTCAATTCAATTGACTGAATTGCTGTAGTTTTAGTATTTCTTTTGCTAAACAAGGGTCCGATATTTCTCTAAAAGTATTGCTATCAGTTTGATTTGAGCAAGGCCAGACAAGAACTGTGTAATTTAATTCTTTCTGTATTTAACTGTAAGATGCATGAAAGAAAGGCTTAACACATCCCAATTCTAAATGGTATCAAGATTCATAGCCTGCTAGTTTAATATTCACATTCCTTATTTTAGGTAACTTTTTATTTCATGGTCTTTGGGCATTGTTGCAACACTTGAAACAAAATTAATCTATTTAATTTTCAATTACTGATTCTTTGAAAATGCTAGGTCCCTTCTTTCACTTTGAGAGGGCTAGTGATGAACACACTGATGTTTTGGAAATATCCACAACTTGCATTCAGATTGATATATTTAATCACTTTGTTTATGCTACATTGGTCAGTCTGTTGTTTTACTATAACTAAGACTGATCCCAATGACACCACTAGTGAGGACAAAGTTAATCCACCGCTTATTTTTTTCTTTGACTTAAGCCAATGTATTGTTCAGCTATGAGCTAATGACTCCTGCAGATGTTTCGTATTTCATGCCAGGAAAAGCAGAAGCTGAAATTAAATATTTTCTTTTTATGACCATTATAGTTCCCCTTATAAATTATAGACCATTCAGTCATATTTTTGAATAAGTCAAATGATACTGACAACACAGTTTTCCTATCTGCAAAAATTAATCTTACAGGACCAAATTCTGCCCTCATTAGACTGTTCATAATGAATAATATAACTGATGATTTAAAAGTTGACCTACCTAAGAAGGAGAGGAAAGTAATCAGAATTTTTAATCAGGACATATCTCTCTTTCTCTTTCAACAACACATTTGTACTTAAATACATTGGCATGTCTCTGTATTATTTCACACCCTTACTGCCCCCACCCTTACTTACACACGGAAAAATCCAAGAAGACGCCTTCAAGAATGCCTTTTATTTAATCTAATGCCAATTCAAATATATTTTGCTGAATTTACTGTTACTATCAGAACTGGATATGGTGGTTTATATTTCTATTTAATAGCCATCTAATAAACTGATAAAAAATACTTTTCTTTCTTTTTTTTTCCCAGGGCTGTAAGGCCTTTTCCACAATCACAATTCTGTTAGAAGCCTTGATCACTGCCTGTGTGTATGCAGATCTTGTCCCAGCACAGGCAGGAACAAGTTCTCAGGACCTTTGCTCTGGCATATCTATGCAGCTAAAAATCCCTACTAATGATGATAACTCTCTTTGCCACACTATAAATGTTGCTAGTTCATGCCATCCCCACAGCAGAAAGCTGGTTAAGGTAGTGAAGGACTCCTCTACCACAAGCACAGGGTTTTTGTGTGCAGAAATAAAAACGAAAAGTAGGTTTGAATATCTGAAAATGGTGTATTTTGGGGTTTACGATGCCTTTTAAATAACATTTATACTTATTTAATAAGTATATTCCACTGAGCCCCAAAATACTAATGTCCGTACTCAATGTAGGTTCTCACTGAGAATCTAATTTTCACCTTAATTAAATGCAACTTGTTGGTTTGTGCATACACATGGAACTGAGCTTTTCACTCTTCCTAAACCTCTAGTCACTGCAACCAGTGAATAAACTAGGAAATAAACATTTTTTAATGAATGCATATGTTACTATCATGTTGGAGAAGGGCTGGACATCAAAGATTTTGATTTTCCTATTTTGGTATATTTCTGATAACTTATTACCTTTCGCTCAGCTACGTCCTTTCTTGGCATCACTTACTGCACCTCATGGCATGCCGTATCTGAGACCATCACATCTCTGTCCACCTGACACACCACTAAAGCACACAACTGTTCACCACATCTCAGTGAAAAGCCCTGCTTGACACCCACACAGCACAACACTCAATGGAAACCAGCATTTGGGTATTGCAACTGAGGAACTTTGCAGACACTTCTTTGTCCTTCCCAGTGCAACCTCACAGTCAACGTCCCTCCTCAGGAAACGGGACAATGTGTCAAGCTGCCAGATGGCTAGAAGACCAGTTCAGTAGCTAACATACAGTCTAATTTTGCTTACAGCTTCAACCCTTCATGTGTTATGGCAAAATAAGCTTCTGAAATAGTGCAACTTAACATGCGCATGCCCCTTCTTCCTGGTAAAATCAAACTCAAAACCAAGAAACATTTGGATGAAGGATTGCTTTAAGTATCCTAACACCTGAGAATTGATTGTTTTTGTTAGTCCCAGCCTTCACGCTCTCCATGTTCTCTCACTGGATAAGCAGTGCTCTCTTTGCCTGAAATCCCACAGCAACACCTTCTTCACACAGTTGGATCAAATCTCTCCCACAACTCCCCAGACCAGAAAAAGAAAGGAGAATAAGAACATACCTTTCTCATATTTTTCCCCATTGATAGCTTTTGCTACAACCCATTTTACAGTCTGGGGACTATATTAACTTTTTTTGCCTGGCTTTGGGTTGGTTTTGTTTTGTTTTGTTTTACAAAGCACATTACTGTTGATTCATAGCCAATTCATTTAGCCTTAAATAAGCATTTGAAGCTTTAGTTGCCTCTAGAATGGGTTTGAAATGAGACTAGGTCATTGTCAGCAAATGTTCCTAAAGGTTAGCATTGCAAACACAACAGTTAATCAAATGATAAAAAGAAAAAAAAAAAGAAGAAAGAATTCACAATTTGAATATGGACATAATCTTCAAAACTGGCCATTTTATTGCATTATTTGTTCATTTTTACATGCATCTTATTCTATTGCCTCTATTCTTTTTTCACAACAAACCATTCGTACTTCTTCCTCTGTAATAGCTTCGAACGAGTCTCTCAACATGTTTCCCGTTGTTAGTACTTCGAAAAGCTTAATAAATACATACTAGAAATGACTCGTAGTGCATTTGAAAGAAGAATTATTTTCCTTTGTGTTTGAAAAATGTACTTTACATGAACTAGCTTCTAACTTGTAAACACCTTGGCAGATCTCTAACAGCTTGGTAAAACTGGCAGTGTTGCCACTTAGGTTAAAATCCAGGCTGCCTTTGATATAGTGAAGAAACCAGCAAATCTCCAAGATACTACAGCGGTACTTGACTTATTGATTTGTCATAGATTCTTCTTATTTGGCAGAATCAATTCAATTCTGGCTACTGCTTTGTCTGCCTTGTGCTGCCAACTCTTTTTCTTCCAGGTTTAAACTTGAAGAGTGAAGCACTTCACACAACACGGGCATCTCTCCACTTAGATACACTGGTACCTGCACAGACAAAAGAAAATTTACTTCTGTCCTGGTTCTGTTTACATCAGAAAAGGCACCAGACTCCACAAAAACTGTTAAGTATGTTTAGAAGAAAAGTTAACCTTCAAGCAGTTACCACAGCAGCAGTTTTTCTTTCCTCTCTACATTTTCCCACACCTGCAGCTAGAAAGACCAGTTGAGCAAACACAGTCAACAGAAGCCAAATAGTTATTGCTGTTCAAAGCCACGAGGAACTACAAAACATACTGGCTGGGATTTAGGGAAAGGACCTTGACGTTTACAGCTATGTTGGACTTTCCCTCTGAAACAGAAGGTCTGAATCCATGCACACACGCACTACTCCCAACACCATCTTCCTGCACGAGGGATGTTACATGGGATAAATAGCTGCAATCTGTACTTCTTTCCATGTTCTTTTTGGTGGGTAAAAGGAACAATGAATGCATTACCCAGAAGACAGTTACACATCTTTCTGCAATGCCATATGTTTGTGTGGATGCACTGATGTAGAGAGGGAGGGCAAGAAAGAGGTGTATATGAATTGAAATGCAATATTTGAAGCATCTCCGTGAAAATTTGAAGTCTAGGCATTTGTATCCCATTCTCTACGTAGAAAACACTGGTATAGTAAACCTAACTATTCCAGGCTATTTTGACCGCCCCTGTTAGTCTGTTAGGAAATGGGGAAGGAGTAATTGTAGGATATCAGTTTTATGCATATGGATAGATAAACCAAGTAGATTATATATGCATGTCTTGTACCCGTCCATTTGAAAAAACATTAAAACCTTGCATGCATTCATGCATATTTGATTTAGATATTTGTCGAAAGCATAGATCAGAAGAGTACAGCTATGCATATTTGCACCAATTATGCATGCGGAGAAACATAAGCTGAATAGCATCATAAATACCAAGGAAGCTGAAGTGTGGCTTCACCAAATCATATAGCTTGGATTCTACCTCACCCTTTGGAGTTTCAGAAACAAAAAATCAAGCTCACGTCCAAGTTAACCCTTCACTCATGCTTTTCCCGACTTCAGAATTGCCTGGCATATATGGAATCAATCCAGTCCATGATTCAAAATGAAGATGGTATGGATGACTGGAGAGTTTGTACCTCAAATTAATATTCTAATATTATAGATATAGGCAGAAAGGACCAGCTGAAAATATTAATTTTAATCTCATTGATTACTTTAACATAGGAAATAATATAGTGACTTTCCTAATTCATGGTGCAATGGCAATTTTCAAGCAGGTTTTCAGCTCAAGTAATATATTTGAAATATTAAGTCTGCAGCCATAATATAGCATGGAATCTCATGCCTTAATCATTTTGGTCATTAATATTATAAGATAAATGTGACTGAATTATTATTAATCATTACTTTATAGCATCATCGAATTGAAAAAGCTGTACACCTGTGATACAACATGAAAAACTCCCAGTATTGCTAAACAAAATTATTCATATGCTTCATATAGTTAACATTTCACTTAAGTCATCATTAGCCATTCTGGGGCCAAATTGAGAAGAAAAACAACACCTGACTCATCTTGCCATTAAATAGCTGAAGTGTAACCCATCCTGAATAACACTCAATACCACACCGGGGTGGTTGTACCTTTCTCCATGAATGCCAAGATCCAGTAGCTGTGGGTGAACGGGAAGAAGAGCACGTGGCACATAGTCTCTTTTCACCCTCAAAACAACCATCCCAGATAATTAACTAGGTAGATGAAGGAAGATGTGAGGAATCAGTGGGGCTCCTTCAGCATGGTTATTAAGAGCTGATATGAGCTGATGCAGCTCAGGCACATCTGAATAAAGACTAAATAGTGATCAGTCCAGAAAAAAAGCTGACCTTACCCTGACATGAAGTAAGAATGGTGAGACATCGCTCAGAGCTGGGATACAGCAGCACCATTTCAGTTCATTCATTATCCTAACATCTCATTAAGTTATGCTGAAGGTCCATCAAATAAAACTGTTCCTCTGAGAACTGAATGGACTTCTTTCTTCCTGTTATTTTGACTGATAATTTTCACAGAAGTTTGATGATAAAATCTTTCAAATCCTGATTCCCTGGTTATCAGATTATCTCATATGATTCCCCTGGCTTGTTTACTCCTTGCAATAAATCCTGCATTTATTCAGTAGCTTAATAGGAAAAAACTATCAGCTATAAACTTATTAGGAAGTTCCTGCATTTACATCTATATTTTTCACAAAAACTTTTTAAAAACTTTTTACAAAAAATTTTTACAATGAGGGTTGTAGAACACTGGAACAGGTTGCCCAAAGAGGTGGTGGATGCCCCATCCCTGGAAACGTTCAAGGCCAGGTTGTTTGAGGCTCTGAGCAACCTGATCTAGTCGGGAGTGTCCCTGCTCCTTGCAGGGGGGTTGGACTAGAAGACCTTTGAAGGTCCCTTCCAACCTTAACCATTCTATGATTCTATGACTCTATGATTTGAAAAAAAAAAAAAAAAACCCACCAACTCACAAATCCAACCAATTAAGAGCTAAAACATTTGGTTATTCCCCTTACCCAGGTAAAACAGGATTCTGTGGGTGCTTTTTTCCTGAAAAAAGTGAAAATCTCATCTGGTGTACACTTCTACTAACAGTTCTTAGTCTTAAACATACTAAAGAACCACGTATATTTGTTCAAGACCATACTAGTTCTATATATTCCAGTTTAAAATCTTAACAAGTTCATTTTGTATTCCAGAACTTCACAGAAGAGATGGTAAGAGAGTAGAGGAGATTCATTATTCCACACTATTTTAAACACTTAAAGAGAATTTTGCATCTGGAATGCAGTGCTGAGTAGCAAAGATCAGATCTTTGCACCCTTAAGCAAATGACTTAACAGAGATTTTAAATAAAAAGGGAATGAGCATACAAAGGTGTCACATCCCTCAGAGTTACAGAGTGAAAATAAATTTCTGAGCTACTGGTAGCAATTTTTCCCAGTTAGAAAGATTAAATTTATTCAGAGAAACATTTGGACACTCTTATTCTTCTGCTTCTAAGCATAAGAATACTTATTACTGGAGAAAAGAAAAAGAGTTTATTAACTATTGCATCTCTTCATCATTTAAAAAAAAAATTACCTAATGGATTATTTTAAATATAGTTAAACATACATGGGGAGAAAAAGATAAGCAAATGTGATTCCAAATAAGGATGAATTTTGTTCTGCTTAATGAAGCATTTATATAATAGTTTTGTAAAAAAAATCTGGAAAATAACTTAGGAGAGAAAAAAAATAAACAACAGTAACATCCATCTGTCTCAGGGTTTCACTATTCAGCTTTTAATTTTTATTTCTTTTACTCTGGAACTGCACTGCATTTAGAACCTCAACACCACTAGGATTTCCAGCTGATCATTTTTGTCTAAGAAGTCTAAAATCTTCTAATCTGAATCTCCTAGGATGCCAGAATTATCATCTCATTAAAGACCAATTTGCCTTTTCAGTTAAAGAATAAACTTCCTTCTGGCATTTTTATTTTAGTAAGTTGCTTCCATGCTGTTGAGTCACATCTTTCTGCATAAAAATCCAGAAGAACACTATATTATATAAAAAGGGAATGCAAACAGGAGTGATACTTTAAGAACATTTATTTCTTAAGTCTAATTTTTTTGAGAAATTGGGTCATCTAGTCTCTTCAAAAACATCAAAACTACTTACTTTATATGAGCCAAGAAACTAAAGGAACAAGAAAGTGAATCTATAAAGCTACCATCCCATTTCTAGCAAAACAGAAGAGTAATTAATCCCTGAGCCTTATTGATAATTCTTAATGAGTGGTATATATTTGAAGTATAAAAACTTCTGCAACTCTTCATTTCTTAAGAGTTGGACAAGAACATACAGATCTCTGACTTAATAGTTGGCAAAGATAATGGCATACATACAAGGAACTCTCTTAAGGCTACTAACAATCTACTAGTAACGTAAAAATAAAGCATGTATGTTTTACATGTTTTCAAACACACAAATAAAAAAAAAACCAAAAACAAAAACAAACTCAAAACAACAAAACGGTGGTGAGAAACCTATTTTAAACACTTAGCTCTTTGAGTTTACATAGAAACAACGAGTCCAGGACAGAGCCAAGTCTGTGCTGCAGCTGATGAGCATCTGACAAGCCTGAGACTGCAGAAAGCATCACTTTGTTCTAACCAGTGCTTGCGTGGCCTCACAGAAACTACAGATCTCCAGATCTTTCCTCACCAGCCGAAAATGAACAATGCTGAACAACAAAGCCAACATAATATGGAACTTCACTTCAAACAGCCCAACAGCAATATCAGCAAGTCTCACAGGCACCTGGGCTGCTTCATAGGTACTAGTGGATGTGAAACGTGCATACACTTGTGTACCAGAGTATTTATTCCATTAGATCTTGATGTGTCATGTACTGGATTCAGCTGTTTTAATCTGCTACAGCTGTTGCCCTCCAAGACCTCTTTCTTTCAAAGCAGCTGAATTATTTGCAGGCTTCCTTTTCCAGACAACATTAGAGTACCTAATCCAAAGAGCAATTTCCCTTGGCTGTTAACATAAGCTCTCCACAGGTTTTTATGTGCTGCCTATTTTACTGGTAGATCTGGCAAAACACAATCGGCTTATTCCACCTACTTGTTTGGTGCCAGTTTAAAACATTTCGGGCCACAGACACATCACATTACTAGGAAAACCACTCTTACTTTTTTCTCTTACTTCTTCTGTCTCTGCTTCATGCCTTAAAGTAGGGCAAAAATCCTGGTCAGCTGCAGACAGGAGCTCAGTGGAAACGGATCTGGCACAGAGGAGATGTCTCCCTTCCAGCACACGCAACCCAGGCGGCTCCCATCTGCGACGTGCCAAGTCTTGTTTCTGGAGCACCACGCCTTTGGTAGACTCTACATACTTGGAATTTCCAACTAAACAGCACCTGGGTTGAGAATCCACACCTCAGCATTTCCTGACAGTTCATGACCTACATGCACGCTTTTGTGAACATTTTTGTATGCAAGGCTTGGCATCGGTGTTGGAGCTTTTAATCAACTACTGAAAGCTTCATCCCTCCAGCTGAAAATAGGGGCTGGGGATGTGTTCTGCAGATCAGCCCATGCTCACAAACCTTATTTGTCTTTGCAAGGTCTCATCCAGAGCAGCAGATCTGGCAACAAGAGTCTGTCTGTTTTTCGTTTGTCTTTTTAATTAGACTAAAATGCATAAAATCTGCCTCAGTGTGTTCCACTGCTCTTTTGTCAAACTCTTTAGTGGGTGACTACAACTACCCATTCCTTGCCAGTTTGTACTTCCAAATAATAAACTTGTAAATTCAGAAAAAGAAGCATGATGTGATTTTCAGGATAGAGTTTATTTGACAGGCTATTTTTCACAAAGGTATTAAACTTTCCACCATCTACAAACATTGTGGATGGTCATCTCAAGTTCAGTGGTACTAAGCAGACTTTTAAGATTATTCACATAGTTCAAAATGCTTTATAAAAGATACACTCTGATTAAATTCAAGAGTGTATTAATCACCTTTTTTCAATTGCCAAGAGCACCCTGGGCTGCATTAGACAGAGCGTTGCCAGCAGGCCAAAGGATCTTTCCCTTTGCTCAGCACTAGTGAGACACAACTGCAGTACTGTGTGCAGTTCTGGGCTCCCCAGTACAAGAGAGACATGGACAAACTGGAGCAAATCCAGACACAAAAAGAGCCACAAAAATGCAGAAGGGACTGGAGCAACTTCCGTAGAAGGAGAGGCTGCGTCAGCTGGGACCGCTCAGCCTGGAGAAGAGAAGCCTCTGAAACATCTTACCCAAGTGTATAAGAATGCCTGACAGAAGGGTGTAAATAAGACAGAGCCAGACTCTTCTCAGTGGTATGCAGTAACAAGAGAGATGGGCACAACTGAAAACACAGGAAATTCCACCTGAACACAAGAAAACATTTTGTTTTTCTGCAAGTGTGGTCAATCACAGGAACAGTTTGCCCAGAGAGGTTGTGAAGTCTCCATCACAAGATCTCATATAGAGACAAATCCAACTGAACATGTGCTGGTTGACCATGCTGGAGCAGGGGATTAAGACCAGGCGATGTCCGGAGGTCATTGCCAACCTCAGCTGTTCTGTAATTCTGTTATAATATCGAACAAATTTCAGCTTCAGTACTCAAACACAGAGGTTCTTTTAATAAAATATTAACTCCAGTCTAAGTGAACATGGTTATGTATCACTCGTGGGAAAAATGTTTCAAGGATTACTTGCCCAATTTACCAATGCCCATGCAATATCCATTGTTTCAGTGTTCTCACCAATTTTGACTCATGTTGTCACAACAGATTTACTAGCAATCAACATCAACGGCAACTGTTTTGGCACAAATATTGTACAATTATCACATTTTCTGCACTAGAGTAAATGCCATTTATTAAGCTATTCTACTTACATGCATTTAGTCTACTCAGTTTAGATTTCTGTGCAGTATGCACTCTTCAGGCTACCCAGAAACTAAAAATTAACACTTGATTTGTCAAGTTATTTTTATTAATATATATTGATTGCCCTTCAACAGAATCTCGTAACCTTTGAGAACATCTCCTAATGAGCCAAGTGCCCTGATTATGTGATAGTTCATGTTTAAAAACCTGGTTTATAGTAAATTCCATGGAAAACACTGCTATAACAGAGATGTGAAACTACAGGCTATAGACTTCAAATCAGAACATGGAGAAATGTCCTCAACATATTGAATGTACAACTGCTCCAGCCTTACTAAGAGGAAATTTAGTAGTACATACTCATACTGCAAATTCTAATCATAAGGAAAGTTATACAAGAGTGCACTTCAAATAATTTAACAAATACCTCAGGGATATTTCCCACTGAAACCAATCAAACAACAATCAGATTCACACAAAATCAGCTTCATTTTAATCAGGTGCCGTGCTGATAGAGCTCCACTTAACAACTTCTTTCACTGTTCAGAAGTGGGAACTTGGACATTATTAAGAGCTCTGCAGCAATAAGCTGTTGCTCAAGAAAACTAGCATTTTTCCTCTTTGCCCACAAGGAAAGAAATCAGCACAGAATCCAAATACATATCATAGATAAAGCCTAGCAGCGAAGAACTTGTTTTCTACCCTCACTCTCACACTCCATCTTACTCTTTTCTCAGGAGAGACTAACCTTTGACCATGAAACCTGATTATTCTTCCTACATTCAAATAAACATGGGCCGAACTCACCATTCTGCTGTTTCACTTCTATACTATAGAAGTGAAATACTTCTATATAATGAAATTATTTTCATGAACAAAAATGTAAACAAACAGACACTCTTTTCCTTTGCAATTTTTCCAAATAACATATCACTACCAGGATTAAGGCATAATGACACTTTACTGAAGAAGAACTTGCAGCCATATAACAAAATCTGCCTGTTGGCAATCAGAAATGCGGTGAATAAGTTACTTGGGGAGATTCTGTCACGATAGCAATAAATATATTCAATTCGGGTGACACTGCACATATAGCAGTGACAGCAGATCATGAAATCTGAAGTTCACACTCTATTTCTCAGTATCCTGGGCAATCTGCACTAGGCACTGTATTGTACTAGGGAGAGCACTGCCAGCAAAGGGATGTGATTTTTTTTTTCCCTAAAATCCATAAAAAAAAATTATTTCCCTAAAATTAAGGGATTGGAGCACCTGACATATGAGGAGCACTTTAGAGAGCTGGGACTGTTAAGCCTGGAGAAGATAAATCTCACAGAAATAAAGATAACAGAGCCAAGGTCTTCTCAGTGGTACACAGTGACAGGACATGAGATAATGAGGAGAAAATCACATTCACAAAATTCCACTTAAAATATATTTGGGGGTTTTGTGTTTGCTTGTTTTTCCACTGTGCAGGTGATCAAACACTGGCATGGATTGCCATGCAAAGCTGTGAAGTCTCCATCCTTGGTAATATTCAAAACTCCACTGGACGTGGCCCCAAGAAACCTGCGCCCTTGATCCTCCCTTGAGAAGAAGGGTTTGACCAGAGACCTCCGGAAGTGCCTCCCATCCTCAGCTACTCTGATTTTGTGATTGCCAGTGCTTTAATTTGCATTACTTCAGGCTAGATAATTTAGAGCTAAGGCAACTATATTCAGACCAATTGCATACTAGATACACAACAATAAGCCATTGGAATTCTTTTATGAGAATGGATTCATTTAACTTTTTCTACCTTAGAGAGAAGATTCATTAGTACATCTGTTCAAGTGTGGCGCAAACAATTGTCCTTAAAAAATTACCAATTGTAGGACTATAAAAAAAAAATCTTTGAAATCATTCAGTCATTTCCACTCATGGCATTAAAAAGCATCTGCAACACTGACTGGAAAACAATGACAGAAATGTATCCTTACTTATTTTTTCTACAAGCTCTTGTCCTGTCAGTGCAGAGGTCAGGACAGCAAAGGCAGAGACGTAGGCTGTGCAAAGAAACCCACGAAGACAACAGATCATAGCACTCTGGGTCTGATCCATCTTACTAAATTTTTATTTAACAACTTAAAAAGGAAGGAGTCCTTTTGATTCCTGTGTCCCAGGCTCCGAGACTGTAGCTGTCAAAGAAATGGTTTCCCTTGGATAGTGGGAAGAGTAAACTGATACAGAAAACACTGCAATGTGATGAACAAGGACCCCTACAATCACTTCTTAATCACCTGGCAGAATAAAGACACAGTGCAAAACTGGCATCTCTTCTTCCCTTTCAGCTCTCCTCCCTTCCCTCACCCACCATACTGTATTTAGACCCAAGTTTCCTATATTATGTGTGTAAGATCATTAACTTGCTTTTCCACTCTTATAAAAAGCACATAGATATTTTTACCATGGTTTTCAATAATGATCTCTTCTCATTGAGTATTGAAAGCTGATGCAAAAAGTAAAGATGCTTTCCAGAAGGGCACCGACAGCCTATTTGAATGCAGCTTTAGAGAGCGCAGCTTTTCTCTAATGTGCTCATGGCTCCTCTATCCTTCCTGTCAATGTACATCATTTATTTTTCCACTTACATAAACTAAACATGTGCGCCAGTTTATCCTCTCAGACAGCTATTGAATTTCAGATTTGGAAGATCAAAACTGAATAGTTATAAGTTGCTCATTTTTCAAACGTGAACAACATGGTCACTCATGGTATATACTGTGATAGCCTTATAGCATACTAAGTTGCTCTTTCTTTACCTTCAGTCATGCAGTTCTCTCCCTATTTTCCCCTGTGCACACACCAAAAAAAAAAAAAAACAGGCATAATTTTTATCTCAAAAAAATTCCACTAGTATTATTTCAATGTATACAGCCACACTGTCATTTCTCCCCTCATCCACCATCCGTGACAGCTACTCTTCTTTCATCAGCTACCTATGTTGCTTAGGAAACATTAATGTCCCTGCTCCTTGCAGGGGGGTTGGACTAGAAGACCTTTGAACGTCCCTTCCAACCCTAACCATTCTATGATTCTATGATTCTATACTTTTCCTGAACAGTATGTATTAAAGACTTGTATTAATTGTATGTAACAGGCATAGGTTATGGTGTTTCTGTAATTTACATGGCTTCTAAGAATTACTTGTGAGTTATTTAAAGGATGTGAAGTCTGTTAATTTGTTATCTGTAATGCATTTCTATACCAATGTTAATTACATGTGAATCTTTTTCAATCTAGGTTAAAATTCATGCTTCCAAAGATATAGCTAGGAGTCTGCTAAAGACGTAACTCAGGCCACAGCATTCTCATTATCTTTGGAAACCATACAGCTATTTGGGAAGCTTGATGTAATTACCTTTTACTCTTATTGTTTAGCTAAATCCTTTTCTACCTCACTGGAGTATGGACTGTACTAAAAAGAAACACAATGCACTTTTTCCTGTTTGCCTCCATCTTATTCTCTGCCAGTTCATTGATATTTAGACTGTTAGGATACAGAGAGCATTGAAACGACCTGGCTGCACAAACAAGGTGATATTTTAGATCTACTGTACAATCTCAACTCTTCTAGCATGACTATGTGTAGTATTTAGCATCTGGAAACATAGGAAATAAGATGGGATTACCATTAGAGAAAGAGTAGGATCAGAATAGGATTAGTAATTTGAAACATATAAATTACTATCATCATAAACATTTTATAAAAATTTTGGTTTAGATACACTCAAAGTTATAGAAACAGAAAACAGTGGAGAGGTATGGCAGAGGAGTCAGGATTTTCTATGGGTAAATTTAGAAAATAACAGCAATAATGAATCTTCTTAGACTGAATTAAGATGCTGTGATCATGTTGGGTTATTTTACATCTTAGTTTCACTAAGGTAGTAATGGGAGTTACATTCTTAAGTCCTTGAACTATTAATACAGCTCCCAAAGTGTCTTGAATCTTTGTTGATCAACTTAGGTAAGACTTCTGCCTAAATATGTAATCTTCCTGCCTCTATGTACTTTTAAATATCTATCTTATTTCCTTTACATGAATTTATAACTCCCTATCTGTATGGCATTGTTTTTTTTATTTACACACTTTAATGTGTGATTAAGTAAAATCCTTGCTACCCTTCACTCTGAAATCTTCCTGAGGTATGTTCCTTGGAAACTGGTGTCCAGAGATCAACAGTATCTTGTCACCAGGACTGAATAAAATCTACTAGTGAGGCATCTAATGAGAGGGTCGTACAGAGCACTCAATTACTTTTAAAATTTGCTGTACAGCCCTGTACAGGAGACGGACTGACACAGGCTCTTCTCTGTGTTGCTTTCCCCCCTGCCCTTCTCCTCTTTTCTTCTTACTCAGTGCCTCCTCACATCCTAAATGTCTAATTTTCAACCAACTCAGTGTTTTTAACTACATAGGAAATTGTCAATAAACCTTTTTGAGATACCAAGGATTAAGAGAAATAGCTTCTGGGCAATAACTCATTAAAAAGCCAAACAGAAGTAACCTTTGTTACCATTCCTTGTCCAATCTTACCCCTACTAATAGACACTCTCAGTAAAAGTAATCAACACAAGGTCTTGCGCTCCTGGGCTCCTCACAGACCCACCTTTCAACTGATTATTTTACTTGAAACGCTCCAGTGTTTGAATTAATGGAGTCTAATTGCCTAGTAGCTTACACTATTCATCATAATTTTCAGAGGAAAAATAGAAATATTACCTTGAAATATCTTTTTTTTTCAGGAGTTTAGGTGACTCTCTGTAGAGGAATATGATACTGAATAACCTTCAGATGGCCTTTACTAAAAAGTAAATATTATTTTTAAAACTATTTTTCAAGTTTTTAAAGGAAAAGTAATGGCTAGTCTCTGAATCCATACATGTAGCTTAATCTTAGAGGATAAACTCAAACTAAATTAACACTCTAGATTTCAGCTAATATGGGAGTATTAAGAAGTCTTTTGCTTAACCAAAGTTGTCTAGTAGATACTGGACTCTGGATTGCAAACTAAAAATGTAATATTTTGCCTGCATAAGCGCTGTGATTACCACATATTCTCAAGTTCTCTACATGCTTATGCTTTATCCTGTTTATCAAACTGAGATTTTGTTCAACTGTATGAAGAATTTAGTTCAGTATATGTGTATTTTTAAACTCTCATTAATATTTAGTTGTAAATTACAGTGCCAATGCTTTTATTGCTGATTCACTCATGATCAGCATCCTCCCTGTCATCCGCAATGCAATTTCCTGCCAACGAAGTACATGATAGATCCAAAAGTTTTCTGCAGTAAACCTGTGTCAAGGCCATTTTAGGGCAGCACAATAGACACCTGTAGGATAAATTCAGACCCTTCAAGCATGCATAAAAATGGTAGGGAAAGAAGAACCATAGAAGCAAGGCTGTTGGCGCTGCCTTTCTGCCTGAGGCTGGGGTCCTACAGCACAGCTGGCAGAAGAAAATCGTGGAGCACGACTCGGCTGTCACAGACAGAAGCATGTTAGTGTAACCCAAACAGATGAACCACAAACACGGACATCCAATATGAAATACTGGAAGGCTTATGCTGCTTTCAAATACTTTGGCTTGTCAGCAGAAGAAACACAGTCAGGTCATGTAAACCCTTCAGATAAGAGGTGCTGCCACAGAACCTCCACATTAGCCTATTATCCTAATACCTACAAAATAAGAGACACTTCCACCTCTTTTGTGAGTCAATGCTTTTCTGTATCTTTTACCTTCCTGTTCTAATTCCCACAACTGCAGGGAAGAGATAGGTAGAAAATGTACCTATTTAAACAGTAATGTCTATTTATTGGTTTTGCTCTACTATATGTACTTCCAGACCTACTTTAGAATAACTTAAGAGCTTGGTCAACTTACAGCTCCTCTACCCCACTGAAAATAATGGGATGGCCCATGATATAATGAACTTTCTACCATCTTTTCCTTTTCTCCTTAAGTTTTCTTAACACAGAGGCCTGACCTTCTGGATGTTTTGGAGCTATCACTCATATTTACATTTACTCTGAATCAAACACACACCACTAAATTTCAGTACATTTGATTTGCACTCTATGCACTCATATAATGATTAATTACAACCTCTAGCTGGTTAATTGTTTTGAAATTCAAACAAGTGATTATTATGTGTTATTCTGAGTTCACCTATACTGTTTCTGTAACTTCATCTGTTGAAGTAATTATTTACTCTGTATCTAGGCATAAAATTATCAGAAACAAAGCTTTAAATTGTCATGGATCACCAGAAGGATATATAGAAATATCTAATTATATTGATCTTTGAGAAATGTTGTAAGTCACAACGGTGATCTTTTCTCATTGTGAAGTAGAGCAGTGAACTTTTCTGAGTGATTATGTTCTGCAGATACACTTTTTAAAACAGACAGTTTCACCTGTCTGTTAATTTTTATGGAGAGATAAGGTTAAGAAACCAGTAATGAACAATGCAATGACCACAGCACTATACAAAATGCTGTGGACATAATCAGTTGTTGGCCAGCCATAGACTAACGTGGGATACTCACACTCGCTCAACTATTTCAACATTTAAAGTTTGCACTTACCAGCCTCCACAACACTAGAGCAATTGGGGTCTGTGAAGCCTTCAGGACACTCGCATGAGTAGAAGTTATCATTCAGCCCCGACAGACAGATGCCACCATTTTTGCATGGATTAGAGGCACACACGTCCCCTGTGGGTTAAAAGAAAAAAAAAAAAGATTCTTGCATAAAATTCTCCAAAAGTTAGACACAAGCTTTAAGTATGGCAGATTGCTGATAACCAAGAAAGGAATGACAACCTCTGTGTCCTATGAACACCTTTCGGCTAATTTCATTTTATATTTATGTAACGACACACCTCTGTGTAATCCTCTTCCCCTCACCTTCTACTTTGTAAAATGTGGTTCTCCTAAAAGCACTGACAGCTATTCACTTGCAAAAGACAATAAAAACAAAGAAGAAGTTTTTGCATTCCCTCATTTGAAGTCATTCAGGACATATACTTGGAAAGGAATTTGCCTGGGTTTTTACCTCTCCACGTGCCCTTCAACATAAAGCTGAATGATGATTTCAGTTAAGGCTATTGGCTTACCACCTGGTTCACAAGCCAAGAACTGTGGCTGTGATTACATCATCACATGCTCCAGACTTACGCACTCTACAATCACTCAACGGCACAGCTTTGATCCAGATCAGGCATCAGCACACAGCTGTATTTCTGCTAAACACGAAGCATGGCATTCAGGCCAACAGTGTGCTTAATAATATATAATTAAATATATATTTAGATGTACTTTTTATTTGTCTCAAGCTTCATCTTATGAGACAGATCTATGCTCTCTAGTGCTCAGTATTGTTTTTGGAAATGCTAATAATTTGTGCAGTTTTGTTTTGGAAAATTTTTGCAAATGCAACTTAAAGCAACATCTACAGATAAGTAATTATAAAAACGAAGTACATTTATTTTGTATGCTTTTTTAGGTTGAAAAGTTGCCAGTCTTTTGCCACGTAATTGTAAAGAGTTATGGAAATACACTTGTTTATGTCAGTACTGACATCATAATACATTTTGGAGGAAAACTCAAAAATGTTTTCAAGTGCCTTTCTGGCATATAAACTTGAGATTAGTGCCTGGTATGAGAATTGCAATGTAACAATCACTGAAGAAATTTAACTAATGTACAAAACTGCCTTTATGAATTCTGTGCATCAGTTGCAAAAAACTCTAGTTGTGGGTTAGTCTCCTGGGTAATTTTATTTAATTTTAATCTGTCAGCTTAAAGCTGCCTTTATGACATAGATAATTATCATGTGTCTACGTACTTGGTATTAACAATTTTGTCTTGACGATAGTCCAGCTTATCCGGAGAAGTAGAGCTATTTGAAAGAGTCAATGACATAAGACATTATCTGTCTAATGACTAGACATTATCTGTCTTCCTAACTGAATCTAGATAAGGCAAGACTTCTCATTTTCAGTGCTTCTTGCATTATTGGGGTAGCAAAAGATGCTCGTTTTTCACTTCATGGGGCTTTGGCATTTGGTTGTGAAAGAATAACTACTATTAACTGAATGCTCTGACAACTGTATTCCCATACCTTTAATTAAATTAATAAATTAAATAACATCTGCAGCAGGAACACTTATTATGCAAATCTGTATGGATATTCAGATTAAAATGAGAGGGGACATTTTTATTATGTGTTTCCTGAATCAGCGTTCTTCTTATTTCAATTATGCAATACAAGAAAGAAAAATAAAGGTAAAAAGACAAAATACTCTTTCCATTTTTAAGTTTTATATTGACTGACAAGCAGAATACATCCCCAGTTTTCCATTATATTTCCAGAAACTGAAATCTACTATGACCAAAGTGTGCATATTTAACTCCGTAGTTCGTTGGCTTTTTCAGTCTTGAAGTGACTTGACCTACAGTTTGGGACCAATAAAGGAGATGCTGTCCTCTAACAACAGTCATTTATTTCCATGTTCAGGAAATAACTGCACTAAGTGCTCTTTTGACCCACCACTGTAGCCTAAATTTTACTGTCAGTCATTGGTGTAAATTTTTATTTGTCATTACATCACATCACAGAAATAAAATGAGTACAGCACACTTCTAATGAAATGGGACAAAAAAAATCCAACAAAAAAGACAAAAAGCTCTAACAGAAAAAATTACCTAGCCTATCTTATTGATGTAATGCTAAAGAGGACTAAAGAGGACGAAAGAGGGAAAATACATAATTTGAACAATGGTTAAAATTTTATTACAGGATGTCAAATACAATGCAGTCAAAGAAATGAGCAAGTGCACAGGCATAAGTGAGCAATAATTCTACTTAAGGCTAGATACAAGACTGCAAATTTGCATACTCAAATTAGTAAAACTCACTAAAAATGCTCACATCTTTGTCTATGATTTACTGCCTGTGAAACTGTGCAGAACAAAAGAAATACGACCTTTGAATCAACAATATTTCCTCAATTTACATTTTGTGCCTCTTGAGAAGCCATTCATGTTGAAATACTGAAATCTAATTTGTTATACATTTTGCTCAGTCTGATGAACAGAATTTTATTTTAAAGTCTCTGTTCTTAATAAGAAAAGCTTATATGTGTGCAATTTGTCTTAACATAACTGATTAAGGGATTTGTTACTATTAAAACACTGTCTTGCATATGACACAACTTTTAACACAACAGCAGTTTTAGAACTTAACTTTAGTCATGAGGAATGGAAGAGCAATATAAAGCCAAAGAAATAATTATATCCTTTTCAGTAACTCTTACAGAACTGTGCTTGGTGCTGCTGACTTTCCATAGTGATAGGTAATATGCCATTTGTGCAATTTGACAAATTTCTGTCAATTAAGCAAACAATCTAAGAGGAACTCCATTACTTAAAAAATATTAAAAGACAATTAATACTGTACTTTTACCAAAATTTTTTGAAAAGACTCCAGTAAGTGTCAAATAAAACCAGTAATTCATGTTTTTCTTTACTATGTCTGACTAACCCTGCACTTTTCATTACGTGGCTACTCAAGCATTAAAGTATGTCTCAAGACTGTGTATATAAAATATGTACTACTACTACTGCTGCCTTTACTTCATCCTCAGGAAAATCTCAGACAGTAAAATCTCATTGCATCAAGCTTTTAAGATGCAGTGCAAGGATCTGTGAAGCAAAATCAGCAGAGGATATGCTCGTCTGCTCCCCCCTCAAAATTTCCAGAACTCATGACCACTTTGCATTTACCTCTTTTAGAGGACCCTTGCTTTGAAGTGATGTTATATATGTAGCTTATTTTACATATATAAAAACATACATCTATATACACATACATATCTCCTCCTTTTTGCACAATATCATGCATAGAAGAGTTAAGGTAAAAATGTAATCTAAATTATCTCAGACCTTACTGGATTGAGAAGCAGACAAAACATTTACATGATTAAAGAATACTAAATTTAGGAGATTTTTTTCTTTTTATATTTTCCTCATATTTCTTCAGAACATCCTTAAGTCAAAAGTCTTAAGTTCTGGAATAAATTGTCCATCCTCACCTTGCAAAATATGGTTGGTTAAGAATAAAAAAAAAACCAAGACAAAAAGAATAAAATTAAAGTGTACATCCATACACATTAAAAATTAATTTTTAATTAAGAACACTCCTTACTTCTCCAAACTCAGAAAAAAAATATATTGCAAAATTTAAATAAAATAGTGAGATACTTGCTCTCTAGTGACAACTAGGCTTTGTTTAAAGCCTATGACAGCTTTTGTCCATAGTGAGTAACTCAGTCAGTGAATCTGAATCTCTTTTATTAAAACCACTTGTACAGGAACTGTTCTGAAAGTCCATCTTGCTGCCTGACATACCTTCACATAACCACTCTTAAGTCACAACTTTCTCAACAAAATGCTGAATGTACAACTATCGCATCTTTCCACAAGCAAGGAATGGTGGGGAAGAGGGTAAAAATTGTAAATCCACTCTTTGTTGAATTTACACTTTCACACAGCATACTTTTTGATCTCATAAAACCCCACAAAGTGTTACATGATTCTTTACTGAAGAGTGCAATAGTTTACTTGACAGCAAAGGACAACCTGAAGAAAGGAACTCAGCTGCTGTGTATAAATAATGCAGCACACCATGATGGTAAGAGTTAGCCCATCAATCCTTGTCAAGAACAGAAATTCACAGAGTTTATGAAAACAATTTTTGTGATACTAAGGCTAAAGAAGATGCACTCTGCAAACAGAAAAGTACCATCCACAGTCACCTGCATGCTCTGCTTTGTAAAGCACTTTGCTGTAAAAGCACATACATCAGCCAGCTACCATTACTATATGCAAATCAATTTGCAGTTCACTAATGTTTCTCAATGAAAAAAAAAAAAGGAATTATTTACTCCAACTTAAAACTATTTACTTTTTAGCATTACAGCTCCTGGGATAGGAATACCTGCCAAAAGCTAAAGTATAGTGTCCTGAATTAGGCATGGGAGAAGCATTTCAGTCCTTATGCACAAAATCATTAGCCTGAAACGAACACAATTTCCCTAAACTGTCTTATAACAGTGTGAATGATAACTAGAATGAAAACTGTTATGATTTCTGGCAGAAGTGTAACCGTAAGAAACATCTGCTTGAGACAATGAAATAATGATGAAGAAAGAAGCATCTTCAAAAAATCGTGGGAATTCACAAGATTTCAAAACTGGAAGGAAAGAAGTGATAGAAGATGGTTTGGGTGTTTACGCACATTTTCTTCTATAATTTAAGAATAGAGCACATTCTGTGAAATAGAAAGTGAATATGGAAAAAATTCAACCCTATTTATTGTTTTATGTAATGTACACTAAATATAAATATGAACATATTTAGCATGCGTTACCTATTGATGTAGCAAAATTTACGGAAGCTGATAGTCAGGTAAACATATTGCTACTGTAGGAGTCCAAGGAGATGCTGACACCCATCGAAACAAAAGACATGATGAAAAATAGAGGCAAACAATTGCAAACATCGTGACATATGGCATGCAAGCCACATATGTTGTTAGGGTGGTACAACAGTCTTTACTTGTATGCTATGTAATGGATGTTTTGTAGCTCAATCATTTGGGTTTGCCCAATTGATGGGAAGAGGTGGACCATCATTCCTACCTAAAACTGCAGCTATTTTTTTACTCAGCCTCCTATATTGCAAAATGAAATATGGCTCTCTCTAAAGAAACAAAATTAATAGCTATTCTCTCTCATGAGAATAAAACTTGTTACAAAGAAGAAATCTCCAGGTGGCACCAAACAATAAACAGCCCAGAAAATAGCCAGTCAATAGAAATTGGGGTTTGGGATAGTAAAAATGAGCCTCCGTTTTGAAGCCCAGAAGAGCAACTAAACTTCACAAGAGGACTGAGAAAGTACTTGCTATCAGTAGCAGTTTCACGTTAAAATCAATTTTCAGAAACAGAGCTTTAATAGTTTTCTGATTTACAGAATCATCTGTAGAGTGTCCAAGTTCAAATCTATTTCTCAGCAGCTGGAGCACTATTGAGAAGCAGAACTATAAATCATACTGAAGACACACCTGTGCAGAGATGCAAAATGTGAACATGAAAACAGACGATCTCTGCAGGTTTTTTTAGGAAATTTGTAAGCTGTTTTCTCAGATTTAATGGCGAGGAAGCTAATTTGTTTTTCCTAAGGTAAAAAGACAGTTGAATAATTAAGTTACATCCCTTATTATTTGAAAGGGAAGTTAAAGTTTCTAAATACCAATAGCTCATCTACCTTCTCCTGCTTGATTTCTACACTGATTTTTTACTTTGAGCCTTATGCAGGCAGAAGGTTCAGCTAACTTTCTAACTAGTTAGATATTCACTGCAGATTGTTTAAATGGTTTGAGCAAATGAATAAACTGATATCATCAACTCCACATCTGAATTGGATGGGAAAACTTACACGAGGACATAAATCTCAGAGCAATAAACTCATGATTTTACCACGAAAATTGAGGGAGTTGCTTGTTTTTCTGAAAGCCTCTGGGATGAAGAGACTGTATGCACATAAACAAACTGCAACTTGCAGTTGTGGAGGAGAACTGCAACATACTCATCTAAACTAGGGGCAAACATTTCTTTAAATTTAACTTTTTCCAGTCTCGTAATCTGAGGGGATGCATCAGCTGATTTTTGAAAATCTGAGATGACATTACGGAACGAAAATCAGATTATTCTAAGCAGAGAATTCTTGTTTGGATATCACCCTGAGACTGGACTGAAACATTAATCCCGGGTGGAGATGAAGCGCTGCCTTAAGCTTTGGATTTAGTCTAATAGTACAATACTGTAAAAGTGTCCCTACTTTCAGGGTTAGAATAGAGCCCTAAAGTAATGTCTGGAGAGATTAATTTCTAGCACAATAAATCCCCTTCTGCCTTAAAAAAAAAAAAGTATAATATCTTCCCTTTTTAAAGGTCTACAGTATGAGCTACTTTATTCATTTGAATGTGAAAGAGCAGTAGGTCACTGTACTTCAGCCTGCTGTGCTAAAGACGTTTTAAGCATTTGATGTTTGACAATACAAAACACAAGTAGAAACAGAAAACAGCTTAAAAAGTAAACTCCTCTTTCTTTCATAGGTTGCAGAGAGTTCATTTCTATGCCAGCTGGCTCTGCAGAAAAAAAAAAAAAAAAAAAAAAAAACTATTCCTGTCATTTCAAATCTTTGTTAGTGAAAAATGGATCAAAAGTGATTAAAGGAGGAATATGGTTATATAATGCACTTCTGAATATTTTTACAACTTGTGGAGAATTTTTCAAGCACATGCTCTCATGAGGATTTGGGGAAAGCTGTCATCAGTTGAGACATTGTTTTACCAAAGGAAAAGAGATGTATTCCCCCAAACTAATCAGCTGACGGTACCAGTGGCACAGCACCCCTGGCACCCAGCCCCAGCTAGCAGCAATGGTGCAGAGAGGCCACTGACAAATGCTTTTATTGAAGATGCCCTAATCCCCATCAACACAACTTTCCACCACATCTTTTGTCTCTGCATGCTCAACAAAGCTGGCAGAAATTACCTAGGCATTCCTTGCATGTTCTCATTTGATTTCAGCTGCCATTCACGTCAGCTGTGCTTATATGATGATTCGCCACTCGCTAGCACTCACATAAACCAACCTGTATTTCTGCATCTGTTCAGATCGACGGGGTGAGAGAGGTTTATGAAAAGGGTGAGAGAGGTTTATGAAAAGGGAAAGAATAAGAGCTTAAATGGAGACTTTCTGTCCAAGGCACTTAGGCTAAACTGTTGTTTTGTTCAATTAAAACTTTCAGAGAAGCATCAAGTCATGACAGGAATGACATTACGGAAAGAAATGACAGACTGGAAAGAAAAATCATTTCCAGTCGCTTGTCCTTTGTAAAGCTGATGATGAGATTTGTAGGAGTATATTCACTTGAAATTTCTCTGTTAATAAAATATTCACATTTCTTGCTAGAAATTACTCTGTTTTGCAGATCTCCTGATACAGCTTCACTGGTTTCTGTCAAAAATCAGGTGGACTTCTGCAGGCTTCTCCATTAACTGCTGGTAAGGTCCAGTTCTACACCCAAGACCATCAGATGGTCAATACAGGGATCTAGATTTCCTGTGTGATTTAAAAAAAACCAAACAAACACCACACTTGTTCTGGAATTATGACTTTTAAATAGATATTCTCCTTTTTCATCCACACTTTACATGACGTTCAACTGGGCCAAGTGCACACTGGTCGGAGCAATCCCAGGATCAATACAGACTGGGGAGAAAATGGATCGAAAGCAGCCCTGAGAAGGACTTGGGGTGCTGGTGGACGAGAAGCCCCACATGAGCTGGCAATGTGCGCTTGCAGCCCAGAAAGCCAAGTGCATCTTGGGCTGCATTAAAAGAAGTGTGGCCAGCAGTCGAGGGAGGGGATTCTGCCCCTCTGCTCTGCCCTGGTGAGACCCCACCTGGAGTACTGCATCCAGCTCTGGAGCCCCCAACATCAGGTCGTGGACCTGCTGGAGAGGGTCCAGAAGCGGTCCACAAAAATGATCAGAGGGCTGGAGCAACTTTCCTGTGAGGACAGGCTGAGAGAGTTGGGGCTGTTCAGCCTGGAGAAGAGGAGGCTCCGGGGAGACCTGATAGCGGTCTTCCAGTACCTCAAGGGGGCCTACAGGAAAGATGGGGAGAAACTTTTAACCAGGATCAAGAAGAAATGTTTTCAAACTCGAAGAAAGTAGATTTAGATTAGACATAAGGAAGAAATTTTTCACAGTGAGGGTGATGGAACACTGGCACAGGTTGCCCAGAGAGGTGGTGGATGCCCCATCCCTGGAAACTTTCAGGGCCAGGTTGGACTGGGCTCTGAGCAATCTGATCTGGTTGGAGATGTCCCTGCTCCTTGCAGGGGGAGGGGAGGGAGAGGGGCTGGACTAGATGACCTTTAAATGTCTCTTCCAACCCAAAATATTCTATGATTCTGTTCTATAATTCTATTATTATACCAAATTCTGCAGCTAAAGAAAATAAAGCAAAATATTCTGTAAGTTTCCATTTTTATAATTCGCTGATCTGAATTCATTTAATGCATTTTTTTGGCCACATGGATATTTAAATATATCACCATGAAAGTTCTGTCACCATCAAAAAAGATATGTCACCTAAGGAGATACAACAGTATTGCTGGTTTTCATCATTTTCTTTCTGACTTTACAGGAAGGTGATGTTACTGATTGCACTCAGAACAATAATTAGGTAATGAAGATATGTGTCCCTCTTGTGAAAGATATGAAATAATAAGGGCATTACGGCTGTCAGCTACAATAAAGAAGTGATTTTGTTTATTTTGGATGATGCAGCTGGCAGTAACATCTAAGCTCTGTGGATGAATGAGGCAAATCCTTTTGGTAATTTTTACTAAGAGTCTCTGGAAAGATGAACAGATGCGATTTTCACCTTATTTGTTTAAACCTGCTCAGAAACAGAATAAACTTTTGTACATATAAAGACTCCTGTATAGATTGTATAGCACACTGTTGATTATAAAAGAGGTTTCTTCTAGTCCTTGATTTTCCCCAAAAACCACATAAAATTAGATGAAGCAATATATCTACCAGGCACGTTTTAACTAAAGGCATCAGGCAAGAACTGAGTGTCAGCCTCTGAGATCACTTATTCCATGCAGCAGCATGTGACACAAAGGCACCTAAACCAAGGATTTAGCCAAGGGGGTAAATTGTGTTACATTAAAATCATTTGATGGTCGTATTTGCTTTGTGCACATCCTCCTGTCCTCACTCGTGGAGCACAGCCCTGACCTTAAGCAACCACTTAGCCTCACTGCTCTGCAGCTTTGCCTAGTTTTTCTTTGACAGTGGCCATCCAATCACTCAAAGCCATGCTGCAAGGACTGTCTCAGACTTCAAAAGCCACGAAAATGTTGAGTAATAAGAGTTTGTGCATGTCAAAATCCTGTCTCAGTAAGGCCACACTGTACTAACAAACTGTATTCTTAGCATTATTTTAATTCATTTTTATTTTCTAGCATAATTTGCAAAGCAAACCTAAACAAAGATGAGTAGCAGCTTGAATGTGCTTGCTGCTTGTTGCTTGGTATGGAGTAAGATATGAAAATGAAGAATAGTCATTGAAAAAGGATGAGAAAGAAAAAAGTCTAGCAGAGAATAGTATAAATGAAAGATATTCACCAATGGAGCGGCTGAGAATGTTATGCTTTGTAGTACACCATATTATAAGTGGGATCTTAACTGTTACGTTAATAATGGCACATCTAGATCCTTGACTATTAAGCTGAATAACTATTCTGTTTCAACCTTTGAACATAGACAAATGTTCCTATAACAACTGGTTTCTTCTCTGGCATCACAAGACAACCAAAATATCTGATGGAGAACTGAAGTGCACTATAATTGCTTCTAGTCTCAAGGCCAAGTCATTGACCTGCCTGTCAACATCCCAGATACATCCCAGGTTCAATAGCATGTCTTAAGTGGACCTGAAAATAAAACTGGTCTTCCACTCTGACTTATTTAGTAGGAATAAGAAAAAAGAGGGTTTGCCTAAATAGTGTGCTTTTTTTTTTTTTTTTTTTTGCAGCATTGCTTATTAACTGCACCCAGGTAATGTTAATGTGGTTACTTATGTATAGGATGTCCATGATGTACTGTTTGAAATGCAACTGCAGTTCTTTGGCACTTAACAAAGTCCTGAGTCTGCAGGACTTATCTTTTTGAAAACATAGGACTAGGCAGAGAGTAAATACCAAAGAAAGGGAAAAATACCAAAAAGCAGGGAAGGAAACAGAATATTATGTTTTTGTATATATATATATATGTATAAATGAATAAATATAATATATGAAAAACAAATTAATATCTTTTTTCATCAAGCATAGAGGAACAAAGGGAGGAAGGTGATTACAGTTTAATAGGTGCAATTAAAGTTATAGGCCTTTGTCACTGTACATCAATGTCTTCTAATTTTTTTCCACTATCCACACTCCTACCATTTGTAAACATGAGATGCCACAACAGAAGACTGTAGCTCTTTTAGGGTAAGAATGAGATCTTTAGTTGTATTTGTATGGTGCTAGCTCTACACTGATACATGTGTATTATATATACATAGACATATATGCATATAAAGTACATAAAAGTATATAATACGTAAAGTATTCAAAATAAAATTCTAGATCACTACCATCTTCAGAAACAAATAAAGGATGCAGAATGGAAAACACTCATGGACATAAATATTGTTTCTCTCAGAAGACTTAATGCGAGTACAGTTTCTCACGGAAAATTCACCTTGCTCTGTAAAATCTCAGAGCCCTTCAAGTTGAAAAGATGAAAGAATGATGATTTTACTTCTCAGCTAAGTCTGACATAAATGTAGATTAAATGTACTGCATTTTAAAACACTATGGATACTACTGTGGAAGGCTGTTTAAACCATTGGATTGCTGTAGCACAGGAAATAGATGTATTAAAAAAACAATAATTCAGATTGAGAGAACTAGTTTAAATTCTAAGGAAACAGATGGTATTTCTAGATTTTTTATCAACTCTAAAGGTTTTTTAAACCTGAAAAATATAGAAACACCATTATTTGAAAGAGCTTGAAGGGGTTTAATGTTTTCAAATATACAATCCATAACTGTATTTGAGTTTATTGTTAAATTCTTAGTAATTATTTATTATAATTATTGTAGTTGGGAATTGAGATGGTGGATCTTACTTGTTTCTACAAAAAAACCAAAAAATCTGAAAAATTAAGATGTTTTTGAAAGAAAATTCAAAACACTTTGTCATGACATATTTGAGTTTCTGATACTGATAATAAAATACTTCCTAACCAAAACTGAAACTTATTACACATCTATGAAGCCTTTCAGTTTCAACAAATAAATGGTTACTGATATTATAATGTTTTGTGGAATACTCCTGAGAAGTAAAGCTTGCCTTCTAATGAGGACAACTGCTTTTTCTCACATGCCATCTCTATTACATAGAAGGTACCTAAAAATACTCTCTTTTGATTCACCATAAATTCTTCTGCCAGGAGACCTACAGAAAATAAGCAGATGAAACATATAAAAGTATAAAGCTTCAAGTGTAAAAAATGTACACTTTGGGGGACTGAATGCATTTTTGTATACCAGTGTAAAACTCCAGGGGACTGAAGGAAGCTTATTTTGGTTATTTTGCTGTTCTACAGTGACTGGTGAGATCCACACAGCAAGGCAAGATCACCACGGACCTCCTACTTCTTTCTGTCCTTGTACATCAACTTATCTTCAAATGTGTTTGTACAGTTAACTTCTTTTGTTTTTCTTTCTCTCTTTCCTCAAACACAAAATGCAGACCATTTCCTGACTCCACTCCTATGCCCTGACTTAGAAATGTTATTTTTCATCATCTGCTATTGGTATACAGTAATTTATGCCAACAACAAAGAACACAGTAGTTACAGCACAAATAGGTGATTAGAGAAGACTCATTATTCACCGACAGGAAATATGAAAGAATTATTGTGGGTATACAAACAGATTGCTACTACTGGATCTTGACAAAGGGACTCCAATAAAAAAGGCCAATAAATAGAACATAACACTGGAGTCTGAAATTCAACATACTTCTCAAATGAAGCTATTTAACAACAACCTGGAGGCTCATTAGGGAATTCCTTTCTTTTTCCCTCTATTTGTGGGCATCATTAAAGGAATCACTCGTTATTTTGTGCATGTTATAGTTGTGTGTTTGCTAACGGAAATTTGAATATCTTGTTTTCTCCAAGAACAGGCTTAGATTTTTATTTTTTTACCAGCTATTGATCCCTCTCCCGCCTAGACTTAAATTATTGTCACTGGCCCTGCGCAGGCCTCCATATTGCCTAGCGACCCATGCCACAGACCAGAATGGCGATGGGTTAACTTCTGTCATTGCTTCGTTTTGACCTTGACCTCAAACTAACTTTCTGAAAATATATTTTTTTTACTGCTATGTTATATTTTTATATATATTTATATTTTTAAGCTGGCCCAGACAACCGCCTGCCACAAGGCAGTTACATCTGCCGTTAGTTGCCATTAGTTGCCACTGTGGGTCCAGGACACCATCCCCGCTCTAAATTGGGTTTTTCTCCTCATCAGCACTGAAGGCAGAGATGCTGTTCTGCACAAGCCCTGTAGCTGGGACACAGGCAGCGTTCCCTCTGATTATGCTGCCTCATTACCAGCAAAGAGGAGGCGTACATAACACTGAGCAGTGCTGAACATCCTGAATGATAAAAGCATTATTTGCATAACACTTGGTGCTCCTGCAGGTTTAAGGCCTAATAAATCTCCCAGGGAAGTTAAAAGCAAAACTCTTCCAAAAAAAGTGGATCAGACCACTGGTGCTCAAGATCTCTACGTCAGGAGCTGTTATACAACAGCTTCTAATGAGATCAGCAGAATCAGCTTAAATCCAAATGCCACTTGCATCACTCTTGTGCAAGTCCAAAGTAACTCCATTAATTTTATGGCATTGCTCCTATTCGATATTGTCAACAGAAGCAGTATTTGAATTGTTTTCTCCATCACTTAATTATATTGTATCACCAAAACAATTTTTAAGACAATTTCTTAGGAATTTATTTCCTCATAGTATTGCTTCTATC
Source organism: Ardeotis arabs (assembly GCA_011801015.1). Lineage (NCBI taxonomy): Eukaryota > Metazoa > Chordata > Aves > Otidiformes > Otididae > Ardeotis > Ardeotis arabs. The sequence continues at coordinate 118,742 of JAAGAY010143382.1, forward strand.
CTTTCCTCCAAGTTCCCATCTCATTTATTTTTTAATCCAGCAATGTTTACACCACATTTTCTATTTCTCATAAGTTTCTGATTAGTTCTTCCTTTTTTAGCCCAATTTATTTTTATTTGAACTTCATTCAATTGGTAGTGTTTGCTTTTCAATTTGTGTACTGCCTTTTGTTATTTCCCACTTGTTACTTATCTGCCACAATTTTCTTGCTAAGTAGTTTAAAGCTATTTTTTTAAGAAGTGTCTAGAAACTTTTGAGCCCATTAGTGTGTTCTAGTGGCTGGCATATTAGTTTTGTCTCAGTAGTATTGCTGATTGCCAGGTTACTAAGCCAGAAATTGTGGAAAATGTCTTTTGCTAGTCTTGTTTAAATCAAACATGCAAGATGTATGTAAGACGATTCACAGAAACCAATAAAAAATTTTAGCCTCTATTTGTGTTGGTGTTATACAAAAAAAGCCTAGAAGGGGTCAGACACTTATTACTCTGGACAAAGGTATTTGCTGAAGTCTTCTGCTATGTTATTCAGAAATAAAGTGATTTTGGTTATGAAAGCTGCATTCAAAGTATTGCAGTTCAAGACAAGTCAGTTCAAACAACAATTTTAGCATTTTGCAACCTGGTTCTTTATGCATCTGCTCTGGTACATTGCTAAAAGGAAGACAATGCAATATGAATATTTTCCTTGCAGAAGCTGCCAAGCAAGCCTAACAATATTGTCCAAAAAGCTTAACTATTGAAAGCAATCTACAAGACATCATGATAGAAAGCATCTTGAAAAATTATATACCAAAGCCAGACACTATCGCACTGTACTACAGTGGTTTGTTTCTTAAAACTTGCTATAAATAAGTAAAAGTAAGCATGAAGTAAGATTGGTAGGTTTCATTGTCAGCAGTGCAATGAAGACAATAGGTCTTCTCAGATAAAACATTAGCATGTAAATTAGAGTAAAAACCATGATCACAAAGTAGTTTAAAAAAAAGTAAAAACATAGCAAACATAATATTTATCAGTGTTAGAGACCTCTGTGCTTATCTTTAAAATCACTGGTTGAAAATCATAGCCACAAGTATTTGCTGAAAATTCCTTATCTTTTTATAAATTTATAAAAATACAAGTTGCATGAACTTTTATTTCCTGGGGTACTGTACTGACTCTGTTTTTAACAGGAAAATTACCACTACCTCTATAATCATTTACTTCCTCATAAATCCATCAGATACCTAGTCCTATAGAAATCAGATATTTTCTAATAGATCAGGTCCAAAGCTTATAGATTAGCTTTTTGTAAGTTGCTTTTACTGCAATATAAATTTGACTAAACACAGATTATTGAAAACAGTGTGTAGAACCAACAAACACATCTTTGCTATGGCCATCTTAAAAAAGCAAAAACCAAACACAAAGACATTACAAGGCCCATAAATCTCTTTCCCCATAGGTGACTCATCCAATCTGTCTCCTATTAAGTCTTTAAATCCCACCATCCTCCAGACTGTACCAAGGATTCTCTGAGAGCTGATATACCACCAAGCTACGCCAAGGAGAGGATCAAGAATTAAGCAGTAGAGGCTGTTGTGGGATTGTGCCTGGCTCTACATGGTGGACCTATACTATTATGAGTGACGTAGATTCTGTGGACATCAAAAATCCCTTTTCCTCTAGTATCAGAGGAGAACTATCTCATCAGACAAACAGGGGAAACAGAGACCCTCTTGTAGGAGAAGGCTTGGCTCTCCTGACTTCCACTGAGAGATGCAAACAGAGATCTTCAACAGCCCAAAAGGAAAGGGGTAGTCACAAGGAGCTGGATCCCACCTCCTTCTATCTTATCTTTAAAGGAAGGGACCTTTAAAGGTCTCTTCCAACCCAGCACTTCTGCTATGCTATCCAGGCTATATATAATGAAACATATAGATTTTAATGAGATTTAGCTGTGATTTTGCCTCTCCAAACAAATTTGGCAAGTACCTGGATGTTTTCTGTTGGCTTGATTTTTGTTTTGTTTGGGTTTTTGCCTGCCCCTCACTGTTACCATGCACATCTAGGTTTCAGACGAATGTAATACAGAAGCAAAAGCATCAAATGCTCATCTTTTCAATGACTGTAGCAGAGAATCTGAGTACCCTATTTCTCTCAGAAAAGCAAGACCCAAAGATCTCATTAGCCAGAAGGAAAGGAGATCACAGGGCACTGTTGAAAACATCTCTTATGTGTGCCCTCATTTCCTCCTAGGAAAAGTCCGAACCATTTAGGTTAAACTGGCGGTGGCTGAACTTGAGTATTGCTCTGTGGCAGTAATAGCAATTGATGGGTTTGGTTTCGTTTTTTTTTTGCTAAGGGGAATAAAGGAGAAATACAACATCTGTTAGAATTCAGAGCTAAAAGCCAGTGTACCATGTCCATTTTCCTGCACACCAATGCACTTTGATATGAGCTATTGCCTTGCTACAATTCAGGTAGGAAAAAAGAGATCTTATCAACAGAAAAATTAAAAATCTCCAGAACACAAACAAAAACCAAATACATATTATTTCAGATGACTACTCAGTGAATGCTATCTCAGATGCTGCTCTAGGAAGATCTGGAGTTCAGCCTTTGAGAAGGACCATTTCAATGGATTTAGATGCCTTAGCAGCTGGTCACTGGGTTTGACTCATAAAAAAGAAAACCATTTGGATTACCTGAAGACTAACCACCATACCAGACAAGCAGTCAATGCTTTTCCTTGTGATAAACACAGGTACCAACAGTTCTACACAGACTGCAAATCACCCTAAGTCTGCACAGCACCTTCAGAAAACATGCTAGTGTGCCCTAAAGAAGTGATTCTTAAATGTTAGCTTCTATTTCTAGATCTTTTGAATGGGAAGAGTTATGATAATCCTAACATTTCAACGATTTACCTGACTTCAAGTGTGATCTGTTCCGTGGACATCAAAGGTGCTCCTCAGGGTCACAGCAGCCTCCCTGTGCAGAGCATCTTGCAGACTTTGTGCTTCAGGTCTTGAACAGCAAATTGAATGAAAGCCAGGCTTACAGGTACTCCCAAATTAAAACACATATGACTAATTTTAATTCTGAAATTTGTAATTCTTCCAAAATTTAGTACTTATTATCATTTTAACATTCAGGTCATTTAGCTAATGCCAGTATCTTCCTCAACTGTTTGAACACAAGAACGTGCACACATGTATTCACTTCTCATACTTCTCTGTTTTCCCTCCTTTTTTTTTTTTTTTAATAAAACAAATTGTCAGGATTTATCAAGATTTGCTTTAAACGCCCATGTGGCTAACATGTTTTGCTTATTTTTAAGCTGAATTGTATTTTGAACACCAGTTTACAAAACCAAAAATAGTACTGGAATAACAAATTGGTAAGTGGTGTTATAGATTAGTAATTGGCAGTATCTCTAAACTTAGAGTATCTCTCTCTACCCCCATCTGAAGCTGCTCAGAAAGAACACATTTGTTTTCTTATCCTTTTCCCTTCTTTCCTGCTCTTCTCATTTGCTTAACTCTCACCAGTCTGAATGAAAACCACATAGCAGTATTGTGTGAACAACATGCTCCCTTAAAAAAACACTTCTTACACTCCACCTGCAATATCACAAAGTGGATTTAGAATGCTATAGTGTGATGTCTCATCCACCCAATATCCATTGTTTTTGCACAAACTTGATGCAGGATTTTAGCTTGAATCAAACAATTATGGACCTCACCCTCTGGTCAACACCTTTGCAACATTGGTGTTTTCATAATGAGTTAATGTTTCGAATTTCTGACATTTTCCCAAGAAATTCCATTTTGTGAAAAAATTCTAGACCATCTTTAACTTGCAATGCTCTGCTGCCATGTAGTAAATATGTAATGATCCGAGCATATATTCCTTATAATTGTGTGATAAATGATGCACAAAATTGTCCTGCGAGAAATTGCCAGTAAAGCACACTGCATACAGTGACAGTTCCCGTCTCTGCTGCTGCCTGGCCTTCAGCAGGGACACGAAAGAGAGAGTCCAGCCCATGGGTCATGCACAGCAGATTGTCAAGCCACGAGCAACCAGAGGAACACGTTACAGTGAAAGAGATGCTGTCACTTCTCATTGTCAAGGCAGGAGGGAGTAGGTGTGAAATAACATTTTTTCCTCCAGGGCTTTCCTGGAATTTCATGATTAGCATACTAAAAACCTAGGAGAAGTCATAATAATTTTAGTTTCTAAATATGACATGCACTAAGAAGCCAGTGCCTATGTTTTTATTACTTACTCATGAGATTAAAAATCTGACTAGAGAGTTCCTCAGAATCTCTTGAAGCTTGTTTTTTAAAAATGATACTCCAGTGAGACTTTTTTCCAATAGTGATAAATATCATGGGATATATTTTTACGTTAAATGACAAATAATTATCACTATTACTACTACATTCAGGAAGTGCTGATTATACATGACAGACTTATAAGCCTGATGTTACTTTCTACTTTTTAATGCCAAAGGCATTAAAAAATTAAACAAAAAAAGGCTTTGGGGATACACTGCTGGGATGTCAGTGATTCCTTACCTACTAGCTACAGCCTGATCAATTAATTAATCTAACTTATAAATAAGATGTTTATTTAATTGAGAATAGACTCAAGGAGAACTCCTTTTCAGTAAATATAAATCCTTACTTTTTTTTCTTTCAAAATGTATACAGACATACGCACTTTTTATACTAAACTATGCCTTGATTTTTATCTGTCTCTGAACCAAAATAAAGTGGCAAAAATTCCATCAAAGTCACTGGGTTAATACAGGAATAAATGTGGTGTGAGGAAAATAATTAAGCTCATTCTGTTAACACTTACAGAGAAAACAAGATGTTCGCTAGTGTAACTAAGTATGCATTTAGTGCAAATAAACCCAATACTTGGCCAAATACAGAAACCAGTAACAAAGCCCAGGTTACGACTACAGTTTATTATGACAGACAAATGACTCACTCCCTGCATGGGTACTGCACACTGTTTTCTAAGGTTTTTTTCTGACAATTATAGTAAGATAGGAATTTGATTTTCTACCAGAAAAAAAAAGGTAGATTAAGGCAAATATCCAGACTTAATCCAAGCTTCCCTTCTGGAATTGCAGCAGACGTAAAACAATATTAGTTTTAATGGTAGGGGATCTGGGAAACACAGGATAATAAACACAGACTATCTTGATTATGAAGTTCTCAGGACTTTCTGGAAGAAAGGGGTTCTGCAACGCTACTCCCTACCTGACTGTCTGTTCCTCCTGGTCCAGTTTGGTCCAACTGCCATCTCGTCTTATTTGCACCTGGTCATTTTTTTCAGTCCCTCAAAAAAAATACTTGCCAGCCAGAATATTAAACTATGACAAATGTGATTTAGATAATCCCTGTATATTTCTCACATCATGAGTCAGCAGTCTCATTTTCACCCATAATA
>JAAGAY010143382.1:124211-172954 GCA_011801015.1 Ardeotis arabs
TCACAATATAAAGTCTGAATCTACCTCTTTCTATTTTGAAACCGTTACCCCTCATCCTACCACAACAGGCCCTACTGAAGAGTTTCTCCCCATCTTTCTTGTAGGCCCCCTTGAGGTACTGCAAGGTTTTTCTAAGGTCTCCCCAGAGCCTTCTCTTCTCCTGGCTGAACAGCCCCAACTCTCTCAGCCTGACCTCATAGGAAAAGTGCTCCAGCCCTCTGATCATCTTCATGGCCCTTCTCTGGACCCTCTCCAACTGGTCCATGTCCTTCTTATGTTGGTGCTCCAGAGCTGGACGCAGTACTGCAGGTGTGGATCTCACAAGAGCGGAACAGAAAGGGAGAATCCCCTCCCTCAACCTGCTGGCCACGCTTCTTTTGATGCAGCCCAGGATGCAGTTGGCTTTCTGGGCTACAAGGGCACATTGTCGTTTCATATGAGCTCCTAATCCTTGAAATTCTACATAACACACCCAACTGCAACTTGTGGATACAGTGTAGAACTCTTTGAACTATTTAATTTTGCATGTTGTCTATCTGGTTTAGGGTTTGGTGGGTTTTTTGTTGGTTTTTTGTTGTTGTTGTTGTTTTGTGTTGGGTTTTTTTTAAAAAAAAAACAAGCAAGGACCTATAAAGAAATAATCTAGCCTGTATTATCCATTGCATGTGAATGGTTCTTGCTGACAATGCATGATACCTGCAGTATGGGGGCTACTAATCCTAATATGCTAGCTTTTTTTTATGTTAGCCTACTACCATCCAACCTAAAAGACAAGCTGTAATAGAAAGAGTATATCCTTTTCTCCTCAGTCCACCTACCCAATACATACTTCTAGAAAAGGATCTTATCATACATTTATACTGTGTATTCTTGCACATATGATCCTACCACTAAAAGCATTTGTATGGTTAATATAAATTTAACACCAATTTTTGGACGAGTCTGTCTTAACTGTCACTTTAAGGCAAATCTCTTAAGACAGTCATCTTCTTTTATAGAACAACTGGAATGTGGTACTGTTAGATTAAAAAAATCTCATCACACTCAAGCTACATCCTAAGAACAAACACAACAAACAAGTCAACTTCCCAACATCACTTTGGAAAAACTGAAATGTGAATATGACTCAATTCTTTGTCAGGCAAGGAAATCACACCACACTTTGGCTATCAACTCTTTTCCCACACAGTGTCACCAAGCATTTATGTCCCAAATCATACAGGTTTTAGTGTTTTCTTGAAATACCTCACTACAAGCAAGGAATTAGGTGAACTTCTCAAGTCTGGTAGTCTGCTTTATAAAATTAAGTTTATAGCTTATATGTGAATTTGGAGAACAAAATTTATCATAAATAGAATCACGAAAGTAAAGAAAACCAAGGAGACGTTAAAAGAACTCTGCTTTTCAAAATGAGAAGAGCACTTCATGACTTAAGTTTGAGTAATGATGTGAAAGAATGCATGATTTTTCAAAAAGTTCAAGGTAGAGAATACCACTGTATTATAAATTCAGGTTTTACCAGAAACATTGGTGAAGTATGATGAATTATGTATGGACTGAACTTTTCTGGTGCTAATTAAACATACAAAGAAGTAGCAGTATGACAGTAGCCATGTACCAAAGAGGCAGAAAAAACCCCAACCCAAACACTTGAAATAAAAGGTACTTATTTTTTGCAGAGATAAAAAAACTTCTAAAATTTACTTATTGTATTTGCTAAGGCCCAAGGAGTCAAACAAACAATCAGCTTCCCAAACAATATAATTTATCTAACAGCTCGTCAATCTCCAGTCAGTAAAAGTTTCAGAGAATGGTATACAGCAAAAGTCACAGCAACAAGCAAGCAGTAAACACCCAACCTTGGTGAGTGCCTGTTTCTTAATAATCACTTTACAACAAGCTAGCATTTTTTTTTTCCAATAACAATTTGAAAAACGCAGAGGCCACATGAAATATGCACTGCAAATATGTTACTGAAACTGCATTAAGGAAGAAAGAGGAAAGAAACATATATCTGCAGAATCCATTGCTTTCTCTCTTCAAATCAAAAAAAAATCTCAATAATTAATGCTACAGTAAATGATCAGGAAAACCTAGGATGGCAATTTAAAAAAAAAGAAAAAATTAGGAATGATTGATCTGAAAATAAATAATTGACAGTCATCCTTCTTGTAATGCTTGCATTACTGGCTGGTCTTTCTAACTCTCAAACTATAGTCTGCAGTCAGCAGCTTTGACAAATCCCTCATTTCACCCAAGCAGCCACACTGATGGGTTATTGTCCTGGACTCAGTTAACACTTGTCATTCGGAACCAGAGATTACAAAAGTGGCTAAATCAGAATTCAGTGGAAAAACTCAGAGAATTATTAATGTGATCATATCCTGACTTCTAAGTGTTATATGGATGGTCCATAAAGGGCCCATATTTGCTTTCACTCTAACGCTACAAAGGGCTTCTTAGCATTGATTATATGGTGTTATCAATTATCCAGCTAATGCCACCAGAGTTTCTGAGGAAATAATGTCAATTAGATTTTGTTATTTGCATATATTTAGAATCACAGAATGATAGAATCATAGAATGGTTAGGGTTGGAAGGGACCTTCAAAGGTCTTCTAGTCCAACCTCCCTGCAAAGAGCAGGGACTTCTCCAACTAGATCAGGTTGCTCAGAGCCTCATCCAGCATGGCCTTGAACGTTTCAAGGGATGGGGCTTCCACCACCTCTCTCTTGGCAATGTGGGCCAGTGTTCTACAACTCGCATTGTAAAAAATTTTTTCCTAATATCCAATCTAAATCTACATCTCTCTATTTTAAAACCATTACCCCTAGTCCTGTCACAACAGGCCCTACTGAACAGCCTCTCCCCATCTTTCCTGTAGGCCCCCTTGAGGTACTGGAAGACCGCTATAAGGTCTCTCCGGAGCCTCCTCTTCTCCAGGCTGAACAGCCCCAACTCTCTCAGCCTGTCCTCATAGGAAAGGTGATCCAGCCCTGTTATCATCTTCATAGCCCTCCTCTGGACCTTCTCCAACTGGTCCATGTCCTTCTTATGTTGGGGGCTCCAGAACTGGACACAGTACTCCAGGTGGGGTCTCACCAGGGCAGAGTAGAGGGGGAGAATCACCTCCCTCGACCTGCTGGCCGTGCTCCTCTTGATGCAGCCCAGGAGGCGGTTGGCCTTCTGGGCTGCAAGGGCACATTGCCAGATCATGTTGAGCTTCTTGTCCACCACCACTCCCAAGTCCTTCTCCTCAGGGCTGCTCTCCATCCATTCTCTGCCCAGCCTGTATTTGTGCCTGGGATTGCCACGACCGAGGTGCAGGACCTTGCACTTGGCCTGGTTGAACTTCATAAGGTCGGCATGGCCCTACCTCTCCAGCCTGTCAAGGTCCCTCTGGATGGCATCCCTCCCTTCCAGCGTGTCAACGGCACCACACATCTTGGTGTCATTGGCGAACATGCTGAGGGTGCACTCTATCTATTTAGGAATATCCAGAATATAATTTGGAAATGTGTTTTCTTCCTCCTCTCTGTTTCCTCACTTGCAATGACCCCTTTCCATCTACTTTTCTTGTAAGACTATGGTTGATGAAGTGACTTTCAAAGACGTTTGATATTAAAACACATCAGACAGACTGACTTTCTGTAAAACAAAACTTGACACTCTACAAAAAAACAGAACTGACTATACAGAAAATAAAAGAGGAATCCTTCCTTCAATCACCATATTTCATGTACACAGTTAATGCACAGTCTTCTACCCAACCATAAGTGCTGTTTCATATTTGAAAACACCCATCTAGCTTTTAACAAAACATACAAGCACAGTGCAGAGCAGTCCAGCCGACTAAGCCAACATGAACAGCATGCCAAACAGCAGGAGGAAAATCATTTCATGTGACCTGTGTTTTCTGCAGTGAAAAATTCTCATTTCCAAAGGAGAAAAACAAAATATATTTCTCAACATGCATGCTGTTTACACAAACACAGTCAACCCATAGGAAAGCAGATAAACAGCAGAAAGGATACACAAGACACCTTTGCGTCCTCCAGGAAGGAAACTCCATGTCGATGCAACCACACATACAGACACAGATAAAACGGATGACTCCACAAGCCCCAAGGAGTTAATCTGACACACATTCCCTGGGCAACCAGGTGCAAGCCAAAAATTCCTCCAACGACAAAAAAAATGTGAAGTCTTGTCTTCTTCACAAAACAGCTTGGCAGAACAGGTCATAGAAAGATTAATGTTATTAGAAACTTGTCATACAACAACTCAGTATTAATTCGAGCCTCAACCCTACAATCTGTCTCCGTGAGTGCATATTGTAAGTCTCATTAAAGTTAATGAGGTTTTGAGGAGGCTTCAAACTTACAGGTTGGATTTTAGGATTGTGTGCTAGACATTTCAATCGGACTGGTTTTATCCATTCTAATTTTTGCCAGCTTGCTTTGAGGTTTGCATCTTCCCCTTTGCAAAATTATTTCCCTATAGTGTATTTCAAGGACTAGTGTCCCTCGTTAGCTTACTCACAAATATAAATACTGTATATTTCATGCTATACTACAGCATTTATTGTTAAATGTCCGCTGTAAATATCGCTTTTTGGCTTATTTTTGCAAACTGAATACTTACACAGACTGTCTGAAATGCACATGGAGCATAAAAGTACGCTGGAGAAAATGCCTTCTAAAAAACTTACCAAAGCAATATGCAATTAATATTAATTCACTATTAAAGTGTGTTCTTTTAAAACAGAAAAAAACTAGCAAAGCAGAAAGGAGATATACTAACCTATCAACGTGATATTATCAACATGATATCTCAGCATACCACGATACTGAGGCATGGCATCAACAAGGTCAGGGATTTTCCTGAAAGGAAAACTTTTTGGTTGCAAATGCACAGCAGAATCCACAGAGCTACATCTATGCGACAGTGCTGCTCCTTAAGGAAAAGAAGACATTTACCCCAGCCAGAACATCAGAAATTTGCACACTGTAATGCAGGAGAATCCACAGATGTCACTTGTTGATTTTTGCTATTTTTGTGCACTCACTATTTTTAAAAATGCATGAGAGAATTCAGTAGGTTTTCTAATTAGAAGTGTCTCATAAAGGCTTTGAAAGTCTCTCTAAAGCACAGATGTAGGCAGTTCAAAGAAACTCAGAAAACGGTTGTTGAGAATCTATTGTTCTCTAATTCAGTGGAGAAGGGAGAACCACATTTACTGAAGTTAATCTGAAAACTTACTTCCTTCTTTCGAGATGATATAGTATTTCTACAAAATGAAGAATTAACTCTATGTGCTACCACAACAGTTAAAAGACCATTTTTAAAGATGAATAAATAGGCATCGTATGCTCAGGATCGTGACTGACTTTCTGACCTCACCCTCCTCTTCAGAGGGTTTGGGAGGTAATTTTAATAATATGACCACAGAAGTGGTTACTCACCCAACAAACCTTAAAATGAGTAACATTGGTTGTGAGTAATTTTCCAGGTCTTTTAATACACAAAAAAAGAAACCCCTACATTCTAGAATCTAGCACTATTTCAAATTCCCCCAACTCATCAGCCAGCCTGAAATATTACATGTATCTTACAGTTGCTTTCTGGTGGGACTAAGAATCATTATCACACAGTGGAATTAGGCAGAGATATAGGAAAATACATATGACATTGCTTCCCAGATATCAAGAGTCCCACCTGCAACAATGACTCAGTGAGCTACATGGGAAGAAAAGGCTCCGGGGAGACATTACAGCGGTCTTCCAATACCTAAAGAGAGCCTACAGGAAAGATGGGGAGAAACTCTTCAGTAGCGTCTGCTGTGACAGGACAAGGGAAGTGGATTCAGATTAGGTATTATGAAAAATTTTTTTACAATGAGGGAAGTGGAACACTGGCCCAGGTTGCCCAGAGAGGTGGGGGATGCCCCATCCCTGGAAACATTCAAGGCCAGGCTGGACGGGGCTCTGAGTAGCCTGATCTGGTTGAAGGTGTTCTGCTCCTTGCAGGGGGGTTGGACTGGATGACCTTTAAAGGTCCCTTCCAACCCTAACAATTCTGTGATTCTATGACTTTCCTGTAAAGCAGCCCAGTGTTCAGGCAGAGTCCCTTCCTCATGATGCTAAAGTGTTATCCATCTCACCTAACTTCAAAAGTCTATGCTAAAATGTTTACAGCTAGCTAATCACCTGGCTTTTTTCTGTCTTTGATTAAATTTTGCAACAAAGAACACCTGCAAAATTTAACTGATTATCTACTTTAACTTACATTTCTTTCCTTTTTTGCTTAGAACTGTTTAAACATGGTGTCAGAAGAAACAATAAACTAGGATCAGAACTTTGCTAAACAAATCACTTGTCTCAAGCTCCCTCTTGGGTTGAACTTTTATGTGAGCATTTATTGCAGGTCATTATCAGTTTCAGAGTAAAACACAGATACTGTAAGGAACAACTAAACATATATTGCATTTTTTTACATTGTTGTCCTTGTTATCTGGCTACAGATAAGCCAGCTCAGTACAGAGAGGCAGGAACCAGCTATGATAAAAAAGATGAATATGGCACTTCATCAAGTCCTACTTGGATGTGTGTTTATGGACTCAGTATCTTCAGTCAACAGCTGTGACAAAAACTTATTTCCAGAACTGAGAGTAAGCCTTATAATTTGCACAAAATCTGCAGGCAGAACTAAATTGCTGTATGTGTGCAGAGTATGGCCCTCCACATCCGACATTGCCAAAAAGCATAATTTACTCTGGACACATATGGGCTGTGAGTTTTTGTTAACTTCTAAGAATTACTTAGTTATAAAGATACAATAATGAACTTTGTCAAATCCTGGAATCACCACTTTGTCATACACACAATGAAAGATTATACTGAATGCTCTCTTGATTCAATTTTGCCTGTTTTTTCCTGCAGTCAGAAAACTAACGTTTATTAACGTAGCTGCTGCAAATTCATTTGTATAACTCACTTTGGGCAGTTGCATACACGCACACAAACATTGCGCAGATGTAAAATTAGGTCCCAGGTGCTCAGCAAATACTGAACGTGTAAGCTGTACACGCTGTTCTGTACTAGAGATTAATTGCCAATTTGTAGAGTGTTGAATGTGCTTTTTAGTTTCTAAGAAAAGAGAGAGATATAAAAGGTTAAGTAACTGAAGATCTGAATACTAAATCTGAGATCTATATTAAACACACATATATTAACTACCTCCATATTTGAATTTTTCATATCTAACACCATTGAAATAGAGAAAACTAAATGCTGTCTGTTTTCAGAGAAATATATTGAACTTCCTGATGTTAGCTACCTTCTTTAACAGCAAATGAAGCATTTCTTATTCTTTTGTGGTCTTTAATTGGAACAAAATATATTATCTGTGAATAACTCAAATTTGACAAATTTTCCTCTTTTGGTAACTGATTAGATTCCACTGAGAATACTGGGGAAGAACAGTGAGAAAGATGTAAAGAGGACACAGACAATTACAACCCAATTCATCGTAAAATCCTGGGCAGAAACTTTGTGAGAGTTCTACAAGATTAGTGGCAAACAATGAGAACATTTAGTCTTAACCAGATACTAGATTGGTTTTTTATTATTTTAATGTGAAAACGTATATTTAAAAAAAAATCAACAAGGTAAGGCATTATAAGAAATGGTTGCATATAAATTATTTTTAAAATCTATCTACAAATAATTCCTAGATGACATACAAATATTAGCATATAAAATGTACTTATGTTACATATTTTTAAATGTTAGATCGCTCTTAAAACAGGAGATCTGGTAAATTTGTACGAGCTTGAACATTTCAAAGAGAGGTATAATAATTACCTACTCTTATCAAAACTCACAACTTACTTGGAACCAATTCCTGTCCATACCTTGGTACGTTAAACATACGAAATTGGACTCACTGCTCTATTTTTGATTTTCTGCAACTTCTAACCAACTGCTCCCTAGGAGCTTTCCAGACTTGCATAAATCAGCTTAATTAGCAGATACTCAGCTGGATCGTATTCTGTGTCAACTTTTCAGCTTTAAAAAGAGACAATTATTCTGAAAATGTATAAACAACATCATTTTACCTAGATGGATCAAACTGCAGGTTTTCTCATCTGGATGTAAATGCAATTCCTACAAAGCACTGTGTAGGGTTTACTGGGACGATGCATTTTTCAGGGACATATTAAGATTTAAATCCATTGCAGATGAGGACCGGCTCCACAGTACCACTCGCTGCCTGACATCTTTTCACTTGCAAAGGCAAGTGTGAACATGGAAGAGATGTATAGGTCTAGGTCTAGAGGACATTGGAGAGCTCTTCAAATGAAATCTTGGGCCTTCCAATTCCTTATATACCTCTTACAGAAGATCTGAGAGGACTTGCCTCTGGTTACAACCACTTTCTCAGGTCCATAAGTGTAGCTGATGTATGGTTTTAATTACGGTCATCACTGTCACCTTGAAAGGCTTCTAAAATGTATTACTTCCTTTTAAGTCTCACATTGGTTTGCCTAGCTTTCAGGTTCATGTATTTTTTTTAAATAACTTCTACAGAAGAGTGTGGGGATGTGACTGCACAAGCAAAACCAATCTTCTTTTACTACCAGAAACTCACAGAGGTCATTCAAAAACACTGTTGTAATATGAACAAAACTCCTAGATTCAGAATAGAAGCATGAAGAATGTATCTCTCTCCACAGATTCCCATTTGATAAAATTCTGACACGTCTGACCTTCCTCAAGAGAACAAATTCAGAGCTGTGCCACTCCACATTTGCAAGATTGCTTTGACTTTTCAGGGATATTTTTACCAGTCAAAATAAGGCTGCAGGTGCTGCTATCTAAAAAGCTCCCCCCAAAATCCATTTATTTGAAGATTATATTGTGAGTACAACTTTTTCTACCTTCTAGTAACCACCACTGGATGCAAGTGAATGACTCAGTCCATAAAAAATCCAAACCATGCATTCAGGAACAGCACTGAGATTGCAGTACTTGCTAGAGGAACTATCTATTATAAAGCAAATAAATAAATTACACTTCTCCGTTGAATTGTTATTTTTTATCAGTGATGTCAATAAAATATTTTTCAATGTTTCTTCACTTTTCAAGATAGCCTTCAGACGACTGGACGAAGTATAGCTGAATACAAATCACCAGAAGGAGCTTGATGCCGTGCTTGCTATTTAGCTTCACTCTTTCAATCTGCCATTTGCAAGAAAATACACAAATATGAAGATATAAAACAGACAATAAGATAAAACTGCATGTAGCTAAAATTAATGCCATGGTGACATTAATTCAAATTTAAATATGCCTTCAGGTCAACAGATGTGCAACATTCAGAGGCAGTCAAACAGCACATATAACAGAGGTCACAGCCAGCAGACAGGGAACAAAGATGCAAAATTATTATGAACACAGGCATATTTGCACAGATAAGTCATTTTTACAAGCAATGTCCTAAATCCAGTTTCTCTACCACTGCCGTTTCTTTAGAATTACATTAACACTAGATTCACCGTTCCCTCACTGATTTTCTCCTAATCGTCTTGTTCCAGCACAGTTAAGGATATCTTTCAAAAACTACTTCTCCTGAAATGAAATTAAGTCTATTTTATAGTATTTCTGTCTCCAGGAGAAAAAGCACCCATCCAAGGAGCGCTCCACAGTCCCTTTGGAAGAATGGGAAGAGGGTTAGTCCACATCACACCCACTGAACAAGGGGCAGAAGTCTAATACTTGATGGTGAAATAAATTACTCCTCCTTGGTCTGACTGTCTGTGGCCTGTCACTTCTATCAGCAACACCAGATCCGTGCCAAAAAAAAAAAAAAAAAAAAAAAAAAAAGAAAAGACAACAGGGAATCAGGTTGGGCAGTAGGGAGAACGGCTAACCAGTCAAAAGACTGTAGAAAGAGAAAGACATAACTGGGCAGCAAAAGGACAACCAGAATGCAATATTTGTAAAGAGTGATCCACGTGAGAAAGATCAACCCTGTAAACATCAGCCTCTGAAAGTGTGCAAGATCCGTGTAAGCAGAACAACCCCTCTGCACAATACAGACAGATGATTCCAGGTTTGTCAGCCAGCACTCAAAAAGGTTGAAAGCTTGCGTCCTGGCTTCAGCAAGCATGGAGTTAATTTTCCTCTCAGTAGCCGGTGTGTTTTTGATTTCATGTGTGAAGAATGTTGATAAAACACCCTGATGATATGAGTTGTTGCTAACGAGACCAAGGACACTGTCTGGCTTTCCCAGTCTCGCTAATGTGCAAATGCAGGAAGCTGGGAGGGATACAGACAGAATAATTGACCCAAACTGGCCAAAGAGAGTATTCCATCCCATAAACATCATGAACAGTATATAAGTAGGGGTTGGCCAAGGGAGACATCTCTCTCTCTCGCTCTTTGCTTGCTGCTCGGTTTTGTTTTCGTGATCGCTGCTCGGGATAGGCTGTATCGGTCATTGGGACATTGGGGGCATTGTTCATTTTGTATATTTTAGAAGACTTATATTTTGTTATTATTGCCATTTTCCTTTGCTATTCTAGTAAACTGTCTTCATGTCAACCCAAAAGTTTTCCTTTCTTCCCAGTTGTCTCCCCCATCCCATTGGGGACAGGGAGAAGGAGCAATAAGCTGTGTGGTGTCCAAGGCCAAACCAGCACAGCTTGAAATTTTTTTTCTCCACTCTAAAAATCTTCCTCAGTTGGCAGACCAGTAAGAAGCTCAAACATTTTTGGAAGATTCACACAGAATCAAGCTGTGTTATCTGCTCTTTCTTTGAAACTTCAAACCTGCTGCCAAGCACCTTAACATCACGATACTAAATCCATACAGGCAGGATGTTTTACATCTCCTACCCAGCTTTCTGGGAGTAAAATTATAAAAATTCTAGTGCTGTGGATTAATTTATCTCCTCATGAAAATCCGGGCAAAACAATACCAATGCTTGCTTCCAGTTTTGTAAGAAACTGTAGTCTATTTTAGGTAAAAATTTGATTATATACTTCACTAGGTTTTATTTTGCTATCCGTGCTACTTCTGTCTTCTGACAGATCCAGTTTTCATTTTAAGAGCTGTCTAGCTAGAAGTTTCAAAAGTATTGCTATGTACCAACAGCTGCTGACATTAAACCAATAAGGGTTTTCCACCAGAATGAGGAAAGACGGAACTACGCAATATTGAGTTCTACTAAAATCCTGTGTCTCTGGGATATAAATTAGAAAGACAGATACAACTAATCAAGGCTTAGACAATTCTGGGTTCTGGAGCTGAGCTCCGTGGTTTTTAATTGCTCCTGGTAACAAACATTTAATGTGGGGCGTATGACCATCCATTACAATTTCCTTGTGTGTTAGCAACTGAAAAGTAGAAGAAAATGAAGTTTCAAACCACAAAAATGGTCTTTTTGTCACTTAATCTTGTCTAAATAATTTTTGAATGGTTAACAGAGAGTTTCATCATACCGTCTTTCAGCATATGTGGTGACTTGACTGTCCTCCAAAACAGGCCTTCCAGGACACTTAAGCCTTAATTTTAAGATTAAGATACCACTTCCAGAAACTTAGTCCCTGTCTTATGGTGGTCAAAATTGCATGCTCGCAAATGTACCCACCCATGGAGAACTCTCTACTTGTCATAGGCATTTTTCCTCTGAAGATCCTAATGAGATAGCTTAATCACTGCTCACTCTTCAAGAATATAAACTTATTTTGAAATATCTGGGGTTTTTAATGTATTATCTGAATAATTATAGTGTTAGAAATTTTCTCTGCATTAAATTAATATCCTCTGTTCTGTGCCATGAAAAATTCATTAAGGGCAGATGAAAAAAAGTCTTAAGTAAAAATTTATCTGAGAGCTTCTCAAATCAGTGGTTGTTGAGGCTTCCAGTCCCAAGATGTGTAACAGAAACAGACTTCACTTCAAAGTCAGTAGCCCCTTGCAACACAGCCTGTCCCCATTTCCCACTTGTATGCTGCATGCCTGTATCCGCCCAACTTCTGAAACTTCTGCACCGTTGTCCACATACAGATCACTGAACTACCCAAATCTCCCATTTTGGAGACTAAGTCTAAGGAAGTAAGTGTTCAAAGCTATTCCTGCTGCTATCCTTGAGAAGATTGATTCCACCCTTCTTGCTATGCCTCCTCCTGAGTTACCAGCCAGGATGGTCAGAACTACATTTACACAGACCAAAAAATGCCCAGGGAAAAAGTAAATAAAGTATCAAATAGAGATGGTGTTTGCAAGGCAATCAGATTTTTTTCCAAAAAAAAAAAAATAAAAACAAATGACATGGACATTCTCATGTTGTTTATTTGGTTCCTGCCTGGGCACGATGAGGGGAAAAAAGAGATCTCAGCAGTGTAGGGAAAGAATAATATTGAGTGCAGAGTAAGATCACTCCATCCCCCTAACTGAATCCTTAAACATCTAATTCAAGAGAAACAGACACTAGTAAAATCCTTGGAGGGAGAGAAAATGCTTTCATAGCTTTTCCCTCAGATAACTTGCTCTGCCCTTGCCTGCTGGGTTTTTCAGAAAGAAGTACATTTGTAAAGGAACACTTGTCCTCTGCCTTAGAGGTTATCACAAAATCTATATTGGAAACCTCAGCTCAAGCTTCTAGATATTTACTGGTTTTCTTATTTCCTACCTCCACTAAGCAAATGACATTTTTCCCTGCATTTTGCACTTCTTCTTTTACAAGGAAAATCTACACTCAACTTTTTCCTTGCAGAGACTCTAAAATTGATTTGTTTGGTGGTTCTAGTAGTGCCCAAATGTACCAGAAATCCTTTTAAGTCCTGAGCCTTGGACCAAAGAGAGTAGATTCATCCTGGCTGATATCCAGGATGTCCTCTATAAATTTAATTCCAAAAGTGGTTCTTTTTGGATTTTCTTAAATTTTGTTATTATTATTTATGAATCTCCTTGTATCCCTTGGAAATTACTAAGACAGAGGGGTACATCCTATATCTGAATGACTAATAGGCTATGGCAACACAGATTTGCCACTCGGGATTAAAATGGGGTTTTGAATGCCACTTACTCATGGAGCAGCTAGACTGTCCCATGATTACTTTACCTAAATACCATCTTCCTTCTTCACAGTGCATCACCTTCCTGAAATTTTCACCACATTCACATTGAAAGAGATCACTTATATCCAGTGCTTCTGCTACAGCTTGCTTTTTGTCCACAGTTGCGAGTCCATTGTGATTAAGTAGCACATAAGTTTAATTGCAATAGGTATTCCCAGATAACTCCATGCATGGGCACTTTCATCCATTTTAGATTAATTTATGAGAGCTATTACTATAAACGTTCGTGTATAGAGAACTCCTCAGCATGATGCGATACACAACGGCCTTTCCCTAGTCTCTGTACTCTTATGCTCTGTCGCGAATGGGTGATTTAGATCGCTTGAAGTGCCTGGTCCTTCAGTTCAAATGTCAACCCTAACCCTGACAGAGATCAGTTCCACCTGAAAAATATCAGGGATCAAGTAGAGAAGTAAAATGTTTAGGTACTTGCTGGATTGTAGGTAATGCAGCAATTCCACCAGACACCCTAAGTAAAACAGAACAATTGCAGATGCCTCAATCTAGGAAAGAAATACTCATGGGTACTTTTGGGTACTGAGAAAACATGTACCTGGGTTTTCAATCATTGCTTGCCCACTGTACTTACTTTTATAAAGGAGAAAGTTGTGGAAAAGGAACCCAGAACAGGCAGTAAAAACCCTAATACGGGAATTAAAGACGTATTAGTCACTGGGGCCAGTTCACACTCATGACTCCATTACAGGAGAATGTGGTTTTGCAGAACATGGTACTTATTGCAACCTATTCCAAACCAGGCTGAACAGGCCAAAAAGACCTTTAATATTTATTTCAATTGCATTTAAAGACACAGAAGAGAGATATTCCGAGTGGGAAAAGGGATTTTTGTCTTTAGTTCAAGCAATTAAACAAGTTGAGTCACTAAGGGGTAACCTGTCCAGAAACACCCCACTGAGATTTGTGTTTTTCTCCCTTTCCAGGAACATACTGGGAATAATACCAGCACACCTCCCCTGGAAATCGAGTTAACCGTCGAAAGATTGCTTATCCTTCTCATAGGAGTAATCACTGCCAGCGTGAACCTAATTCGGTTCACACATCAGCAAGCCAAACCCACAGGGTGCAAACCCTCACTTCTTTTATTTATGCTAATCAATATGTTAACTATTGTAAATTCTACATCATATGTGTTTCTTAGTTGTGGGTGCAATCTACTGTAACAGCAATTATAAGGCAAGATGACAAGGGCACCTTACCCACTGAAATTTGAAAGGTAACCTGGGATAATGTAACTAAATTTGAATCAGAATTCCAATCCTGGTGGCATCTAGTCAATTTTACTTATGACCCTACCAACAGTAAAGCCATGGCTTTCGTTTTGACAATACGCAATGCTTTGGTATACACCATATACCCAGTCATTAAAATATGTATTACCTGTTTCCTAGTATTGCTCTGGCACTAGTTAGATAATTGTATTACAGTCTCTACACAGTCAAAACACTTACCAGGCTCTTAGCTGGGTAAGTGGGAAGATAAATTAAAAATCTTCATATACTTGGATGAAGCAACACAAACCACCTTCCACATACAAGATTTGGATGGAGTTCTGCCATTTGCAGTAAGGTTTTGGTTTTGTAGTTGTTCAATATTTTTGGACTGACTGAAAAAGTAGGAGTCTGCATACTCTTATTCTGGAGTTGTTTGGGTCTGTGTGCTGGAATACTCCAAAGCTGGAAGCTGGTGGGTAACCAAGGTGTCTCAGTGCCTCCGAGACACGGTGCCACTACCTGAAACAGTCTGGATCATCAAGAAAGTCAATTCTTACCTAAAGTCTGGGATGCTTGACAGAGGTGTCTCAGGGGAACACAAGGAAACACATTCTAAAAGGAGGGAGAGGCAGAAATCGCAATAAAACCACTGGCTTTAAAAGCTGTGGATAATACTCATTGCCACATTAGTCCGAAGGCTGATTTTAGCAGTCTGTGGGAACACCTTGAAAAACTATAGATTTCTGCCAGGTAAGTACTGATAATAAATATTTAAAAGGAAATAGGTCCAGATTTTAAGTAGGACAAGTCACAAACATATAGAAGGAAGATGAATCTGAATAGGGTGGTAAGATGTGGTGGCTTTAACGTAATGCCCTGGCACTAATGAGTTATTGTTTGGAAACTCTGAGGTGCAGCAGCACTTAGCATGGAAGTGTGCCAGTCAATTATTCTCCATGCTAAAACCATTTGTATGTCAAAATGAACAGAGGAAGCAACCTCCACTGTCTGCATTAGCAGCAGTTCTGCAAAGATGCATATGTTAAGCATTAGATACAGGTTTATACACTTCCAAATGGCAAACCTGCTATCTTCGGCTAGATTAATCACTCATCCACAACTGTAAAACCTTACTTGCTGTTGGACTGAAGTGTTACAGCTTTTCTACTTCAGATTATATTTAAGGAAAGAAAATACTTGTCATATATGCAAATCAGGGAAGTGAAAAATATGTTTGTGAAGGCATACAGGCTGGACCTAGCGTGCGTTGTAGTTGAGTGAGCTGAGTTATATTGTATTAATAGATTAGGTACTCAGGAAATAACAGTTTGAGCTGAATGCGGTGAATTACAATTGAATTTCATGAATACTTTGGAATCCCAAAAGAAAAAGCTGGGAATGCTTTCAAGACAGCATAAGTATTTTGAATTTGTATCTTGAAACAAAATTTAATTCTGAAATGTGATTGTGGTTTCCTTAGGAAAGTGAAAAAACACTCCAAAACCACATAATGTATTACTTCAGGAACAAGCACCAACATTTTTGGTTTGGAGGGAGAACTTTTTTCTCCATTTTGATCAGCAAAGCAGAGTTCTTCACAAAGGTCACATCAGGAATGTGCAGTGAAAGATACTGGCAATACCACTGTTTTTTTCATTTACTGGAAGTGTTGCAAGGTACATAATGGTTGACACAGGTAATTGCAGGAAATGGACAAATGATCTCATGGTTAAAACAGTGGAATGACACCACAGAGGTACCTCCTTTTTTTCACCCAGACTGCTCATGACTGGTCGCTACCTGTGCTGCTCATTTTGTGAACTCCAGATGCTGTAAGCAAAAATGATGAGAACTTAAATCTACAATAAATATGTGATCTGTGAGGCTGAGTTTTTAAAATTTTCTTTAACGAAACAGATTACTCGTATCAGATAGCCAGAGCATCCTGCCTCAGTTTCCTATTTCTGCAAAGACAATATCATCTGATTTCAGAGAGTTGTTATGGAAATGTCTTCAAACACATTCAGGAAGCTTGCAAAGATACTACAAGGGTGAACACTGATGACCCTGCATGGAAATTAATCATTCTATTTCAAGAGCAGGTTTTGAATAGAACGTAACAAATAATACTCAACCCTGCTGTGATTACAAGGCAAACATGCTTTGAATCATAACTCTTCTCTGGGATAAATAACAGGAAAAAAAAAAACAACTTTCATGCAGGTTTGGGCTCTGGACTTGAACCCTCCCAGTTTGCTAACCAGAATTGTATAGATAGCATGGTCCAAAGGGCAGTCTGAGATGTCCTTCTTGATGGAGCTGAAACATGACTACTCAGGTAGCAGAGAACTAAGAGTAAGAGCAGCCATACTGGGGCAGATCAAAGAGCTCGGCAGAATTAACAGCAGTTTAGGGGAGAGGTTTACAAAACCAGAAGCAATCCTGCACTGCTATACTCTTTAAGTTCCCAGCAACTTACAATGAGAGACTTCTAAAGTGAGAGTAGGTGCCTTCACACCAGGAAAAATGCTGCAAGGGATTTTCTTCTATGAGCATGTCCATATTGCTTTTTGAACCTGAAGAAAGCCTGTGGCAATAAAACATGCCCAAGTGCCACTGTTTACCAAAACATTCAATTAAGAAGTACTTCCATCGATTTGCTTTAAGGTGAGACCACCTCATGCAAGAGCACAGACAGGCAGAGGAGCAAGACGTGTGCCAACAACACAGATGACCCAACCCAGTCTGATGTCTCAGCACATGCCTGTCTTTATCGGCAAATCCTTAAAGCCTGCTTAATCATTTGATTACCTTCCATCCAGGAAGAACTTCTTGTAAGTTTAACTTTTTTTAATCCCTGAACTGACTCAAAAACTTTCACTTTACCTGAACAGCAGGTACATATGCTCACATATTTGAAAAAAAAAAATATGAGGAAAAAATACCAGCTTATATCTGTAAGCTCTATAAATTATTTGTATCCTATATTCTGTGCAGAGACACTGTGTTACTTCACTCTCAGCTTCTTTGACAGTGTCCTTTTAGACCTGAATAATCCTGTCACACAAAAACATTTCAACAAACTAACAAACAACAACTCACTATAAAATCATCTGCATTTTTCAGAAGAATTCTGCATTACCATTGAGATCACTGCACAACAGCCCAAAAGCTGTTCAAGCGCCACCTGTTACTGGAGGAGGAGATACACTACTAAGTGAACACGCTGACCACTACCTTTTGCCAGGATGAAGAGTCTCAGCTTTACAGGACAGAAAATAGCATGTAATCACATATTACACCACAAGCCAAAGCTGGGCTAAATAAAGGCCATGCAGACAACATTGATTCTCGTGTTTCCTTCCTCTGTAGTGCTTGCTTGACTTTGCAAACTTAATATTCCTTCAGCATTTTTTTTTTGTGTACATGCTTTTTTTCTTTTTTTTCCTAAGCACATAAGTTAGTGCAGCTAAACAGGAAAGATGTATGAACTCAGACATTACAAAAAGTGATAAAAATTGAAGAGACTTATTTAGGAAACTGAGAAACACAAAATATAAAGCTTTCTTCCACAGACAGAACAAATTAAAAGTTTCTGCAGTTTCCAAACTTAGTTATTTCTGTACACCTTAGCTTTAGACTAATATTTAGAAAACATTAAAATAATCTCTAAAATTTACTATTATTGCATGGCTTACCAGGAATGAAGCACTCAACTGAGAACACATTTCTGAAGGAAAGGAATTGAATTGGAGAGAAGGAACAGCCCAATGCTCAATGAATTTTAACATTCTACAAGGTGGCATCATCTAACTAATTAAACTGATTACATTTGAGAACTCGAAAGGCCTAGAGATAAATTCCTAATCTTGAACAGTCTTAAAATCCTTGATTATTAATCTGCTAATTGTGTGAAGGCATTTGCTATTAACTTTAGCGTTTCAGAAGGAGAAAAGAAAACAACCTTTGACTATCGCTCAAAGCCGTTTTAAATAATAAAGTGAATTTCTAATCTGATTCCCACTGCAGCTGCTGAAAGAAAGTAATTGCATTCTGTATCAGAAGGCAAATTTAAAGTGAACAGAAGGATAGTTAAAACTATTCTCAGACTTCCAAATATTAGTTTTTCTAGTGCTTATTCCGATGGGAAATATTATTCATCACGAGACACATGTAGGAAGGAATCTATCCCCAGTGTGGCCATGCTCCTCTCTACTGTGCAAGAGAAAATGTTTAATGTTCTTACCCCTATTTACAGCTAAGACTAAAGAAGCACTGTTATCACCATGCACTAAGCAAGCAGTATTATCTGAGTTACACAAAAGTGAGGACAGAGAACAGAAGGAGGCAGAGGAAGGAAGGTACTGAGAAGGAGGCAGCAGTTGGACTAGATGATCATTATAGGTCCCTTGCAACTGAACTATTCTATTCTATTCTATTCTATTCTATTCTATTCTATTCTATTCTATTCTATTCTGTTCTGTTCTGTTCTGTTCTACTCTATTCCTCTGAGAAGGAGCAGTAGTTTGAACCCAGGTTTCCCAGCTCCTACTCTTTGAAATGTTTCCAAAACAAAAAGATGTATGCAATTTAATTGAATTATTTTTTAAATGTGCATCAATTCACTGAGTAGATTAAGAAACTCAAAGATAGTTACTTTCTTAGGAGTTTTGTGAAAATAACTGGCTATAGATAATTTATTCCATGTCCCGTCCCATCCTCATGCCAAAATATGCAGCCCACTTATCCATCATCTGATACCAGCCAGTCCATTCTATAAATATGCTAAATACATACCAGTGGCTGTTAAACTGTTAAAAATCTATTCTTACAATCAAAAGACATCCTTAGAAAAGTTTTCACTGTACTATGTAAGCAAATACTTTAAGAACCCTTTCTGACAAGCCAAGTGTGATTTATAGTGGGGACACAGAAGAATCCACACTATGAGTTCTTGGTTAAAAACAGGGGGGAATAGCTAGACAATTTACTCACATTCAATACTCACAAAATTATGGAAGGGGATATGCTATTGATCTCTAAATGAAGCAACCAAGCCTCCTGCAAGCTCAGAACAAATACTGTGGCTAGTTACTAGCTCTCTGCCAATGGTCTATGAAGCACCAACCAAGGGGTGTATAGGAATTCTTAATATCCACTCTTCATTTTTATTACAAGGACCAGAAGCAGATTTTTGCAACCTGACAGTCTTTTCAGAGCTAAATCAAAAGACTTCTGCTGACATCAAGCCTTGAAACTGTCTCTGAAGGGGAACAGTGGCAGCCACATGATTTAAATTTTAAAAATTAGTTACCTCATAAAGTACTAACGTGTGTTCAGCAGGAAGACAGTCCTACACAGTGAGAGTGATATGGGCTGGATGATTAAGCCGAACACTAGCATAATAAATATGTTCAGTTTCAGCAGGTAAAATTCCTCAGCTAAAGTTTCTGAGTTAATTGTTGTTTTGCTTTTTAATCTCAGTTTTCACCAAGGAATTACTACATAATAGGCCAGGTAAGGCTAGTGAAGGCTTCAGCGACTAGTTGAGAGAATTACACAACATCTCAGTTTCTAAAGCAGCTGAATATGCGGGGCTACAGAAGGAAACAGTGGATCGTGCAGGAGCAAGTAAACAAAAAAACCATCTTCTACCATCTACTCGGTAGTTGACCAACATTAGTGGCCCACAGATACAAGTTTACATGCTCATCAACCTTACATGAATCACTTTAGTAGCTTAATTGGTGGTGTGAGTGGGGTTCTGCATCACAGTTTACTATGAAAAAAACCCACATCAGAAAGCCGGAAACCAAACAAAAAGCCTATCATCCACAAAAAGGGCAAAAAAAAAAAATCCTCAAGGATACTAAAGCAAATGCGAGTGTGGAGATAGATGGTCTATGTCAATCTACTTCACACTGTTTCCTGAACCTTTCCTGAACTCCATTCTGTACAATCTACACAAACAGCTAGAGGGAAAAAAAAAATGCTGCAAATTTGCATCAAAAGTGAAAGACCCAGATCCAGATTCACTGCTGTTGTGCTCTCTGTAAGGTAAACTGTTTCCTTCTGAAAGGAAGGGAGCCAGAGTCTATAATCCTGCAACAGAAAGCCTGGAATGCCTTAGCACAGTGTTTTGAAATCTCTGGCCTTGGAAATAGCAAAATTCGCACATAAAATGAATATGTATAAGTAAAATTACCTACAAATGCATGTTCATAGATTTTATAGATATTATTAGACCAGGCTCCTTGGGTCCAAACCACCCATTTTACCTATATTAAACATAATATGTTAATAAAGAATAATGTGATTTCTGTTATGTCTGTATTTCAATATCTGTTATAGTACATTCTTTAATATGTATGTGTATCGTACAGGCTAATAAATGTCTGGTCAGTATATTCTCTACATCGTGTATAGAGTTTGAGTGTACTAAACCACACAATACACTATTTTTTGCTTGCACACATCTAAACTCTATGTTTGCACTCCAAGCTGACAAATACCAGTCCCCTGCAATTAAAAAAGCCCTGCACTTGTGTCCCCGTGGCACTCTTCCTGAGCCCTCAGAGGTTTGTTAGCTCAAGCACCACAACTCCTCAATTTCTGCTTTGCTTTTCTTTTCAGCAAATGATGTGTGTCTCACTTCAGGACAGGCAGGTGAAGATAGGCAAATCAAAACCACATTTTGTTCCCTTGTGATTATTTCACAGGGATGGCCATGAGCGCAGTGTAATGTTTTGTTGTGCAAATCATTATTCCTTCTCTCCTCTTAGAAGACTTTGTATTTAGATGTGCCTCTAGATGTTCATTGTGCATTGTTAGGCCAGGCTTTCATTCTTCCAGCAGTGGACTCTTCAACGTACAAACAAAACATCTGTACAGAGTAACTTTTTCAGTAGTAACAACACTTTTTGACAGAGAAGGTGTGACAGGATGAGTTCTCTTTCCAATGGGATGAGTAAGAACATTTGGTGAAGTGCAGGAATGCCACACAAATGCTAATACAAATTTTTTATTTTAAAAAAGAACCTGGTATACTCATCATTTTATGGCGATTTTACTGTTTTCCCTTAATCCTACCTTAACTGATAAAAAGAGTTTTTTAATTTAAAGCTGTTAGAAGTAGATATGAGATTAAATATTATTTCCACATATAGTACAAAACATTATCACTGCTATTGATTTTTTCTGAATCTTTAGAATCTACAAAGCAATGAAAGGTGCAAGAGGTTACTTCTTTAACAGATTATAGTTAGCACCTGAACATAGTACATTTTTCCTGACATTTGAAGCTCTTGCTAACATGTCACTGAAATCAGCAAGACTGCTTATAGTAGGAGAAGCATACTCAGGATTAGGTGAGCAGTCGTTCGTCAAAGTTTTTAAATGGTAGAACACTGGCCCAGGTTGCCCAGAGAGGTGGTTGATGCTCCATCCCTGGAAACATCCAAGGCCAGGTTGGATGGGGCTCTGAGCAACCTGATCTGGGTGGAGATGTCCCTGCTCCTTGCAGGGCGGGTTGGTCTGGATGACCTTTGAAGGTCCCTTCCAACCCAAACCATTCTATCATTCTATGATTCTGAACCTGTTTCGACAGCCATATTCCATAGGCATTTGAATCACTGAAAGTTTTCTTTCTGTCATAACGAAAAATAGAACTAGGAGGACAAGGAATAACAGAATAAATGCTATCAAAAAGAGCAAAATAAACTTTACATGGAATTTGACAATGTATTGTAAGTATGTCTGGTGGAGACATAAGAAGTAGACATGGAAGAAAAAGAAGATGAATCAAATGAGATAAATATTCCTGATGAGTGATGGAGAATGCTATACAGAAGCTAGTTTAGACAGCACCTATGCTAAGGAAGTGTCTTTTATAAAGACAGAGCTGTTGATGAAATACAGTTGAACCTTACAATTCTATGATTGCCCAAAAAGGAGGTTCAAAATGATCTAAAGAAAGACCGACGAGCATCTGACACTTCCCTTAAATACTTTTTCAAACTGATGTCTTTTATTGTGCTCACAACCACTTTCCACATAAATTTCTTTATTCTTTCACTTGGAAAATGAACGGTATTGTTCTCTTTCCTCCTCCCCACTCGTAACTTTTCTTCTCTAAACAAAAACTAATAGATAAAGCTAAAAATAAAAGCGAGCTGAAGATTAGAAAGATATTCTATTGTATCACTGTCTTGAACATGCTTTCGAAAACACTTCTAAAAAATCTTTTATTATGTTAATACATTTTGTATTGATACCATTCCCTACTGAAACATAGATGACAATAGCATTTATGAGCGTTTTGAACTGCTCTTTTTCTTTTTTTCCTACCGATTCTCAAGCTTTCGCCATAATTGCACAGGACACCTAGAGGCACTGCCATATGTTGTGGATGTTGTCTCCTCCAGAGTGATCAGCAACACTCAATCTTGCCTCGCGCACTCCACTTATCACAGGTATGCCGACATCCATGACAACAGACATCTTGCCCGAGTCTCCCAGCTTAATTAGAAGTGTTATTTTTCTGGACTCAGACACTATGCAGAGAAGTTGCAATGAGTCTAATGCATGTCTAAAACCATCATTTCCACAACAGACCCAGAAATACATCATTATCATAACAGGTCAACTACATCATTGTTCTCCACATGATTTAATTGTAACTGCTACTCTTTACACAACATGCTGGAGCAGTTCTATTCACCAGCTCCGCATTGGTGGGCTCTCCTCTCAGCATCATTAGCAGAGGAAATGTAAGGTGAATGTAGACTTCATGCAGATAATGAGCATGCTGAAAAAAGTAATTCTGGCGAAGAACGGCATTGCTTCTGAAACGTGTCACTGAATAGGCCTTTTAGTATTTCCATTAGTTATCTTGCTGGTGATACAAAGCTGGGGAATGTTATCAATACTGAGGCAGATAAATATAGCAGAGGAATAATTGGATGAGATTAAGAAATGCAATAATACAGATGGGACAGCATTTACTAGAACAACATGCCAGTTCTCAATATCTAGGGATTAATGGGTCCCTCTG
This sequence comes from Ardeotis arabs, assembly GCA_011801015.1. Classification (NCBI taxonomy): domain Eukaryota; kingdom Metazoa; phylum Chordata; class Aves; order Otidiformes; family Otididae; genus Ardeotis; species Ardeotis arabs. The sequence goes on from JAAGAY010143382.1 coordinate 147,643, forward strand.
AGCTGTGGGCTCAAAGACCCAATCAATCATTGATCCATACTGCTGTTATTCCATGAAAAAGGCAAGTGGCATCCTAAGGATGTATTAGTTGAGGTATTTCTGGTATAGATGCAAAAACCTGAGTATCATTCTACAAGATCTCAGTGAGCTCTCATCTGGATCATTACATACAGACATCGTCACTAAAAAAAAAAAGCAAATTAAAAGCATGCACAGAGGAGTAGAGAGCTTAGCACTCATGCAGAATTCAGAATAACTGTTTAGATAAACCAACACTGAGAGCACAGCACATTCCTATTAATTTCAGCCACTGTTCTTCCCTGATGTTTTCCCTATATATTTAAGTATCAGTATGATACAAATACTCATGCATGTAAATTATTGATACATAAAAGTGAAAATTGGAAAAGGTGTCTACATATCACTTCGATTATATTACTGATATTCCTACTATCAGACTTAGAAACTGCTGGATTACTAGTCAGCATACATTTTAACCAAACCAAGTGAAGGCAGGACTGTATTTTTCTTATGTCAGATAGAACAAATTATATATAATTTATGTCAAACACACACTGGTAAAAGGAGCAAGTCTATATCATTTTGCTTCAGAGCTGGAAAGTTCTGATCTGGAACCAAAAATGTTAAATTTGTATTTACTGTGTGTTCAAAATTACGGTCCACTCTTTTGGAGAATACAACCTCACACTTGGAGGTATACGAGCAAAAGCCTTCAAAAGCTCTACTCCCAAGCAGTTTTAGTGATCCTGATGTTGCAAAGAAATGGCTTAATCAGGCTACTGGTAGCCATGTAATGAGAAATATATCCAATGCAGGTACTACAGTCCTCATTTTACAGCATGGAGAACAAGGAGTTTGTCTCTTCAAGGAATCTACACCTTTATGTCATCTTCAGTCTGCACCTCCAGTGATCAGCCTAATGAAACACATTCACCTTTTTTATGTCCCCAGTCTTCTCTAAGCCAGTTGATTTTGATCAAGGGCATACATTTACATTTCTTGGCACACAAGCAGTTAGACCTAGGATGGACAGCAGACCTAATCATCAGCTTTCCAGTTGCACGGGAGGAGAGATAGGCATGCGTGCTACTTAAACTTCACAAATACGGCTTACATAAATCTTTCAATTTAAGGATTGATGACAAAGCAAGTAAAATCAAAGCATTTTGTACTTTTCCTAAAATGCTAGCTCCCAGAACAATTTCACTCTTTCCAAAAGAAGTGACAGAATGCCATGAGCACAGAAATGACTTTTAAAAGACCTTCTCCAAAGCCTGATACAAAGTTATCATTGAATGCAGTAGTCAAGTTTACTGAAAGGGTAAGACTATCAGTTTACTGAAAGGGTAAGAATAAGACAGCGGCCAATTGCTGCTCCACTATGAAATAAATAACTCAAAAATGTATTTATCAGATTAAGGGGTTTTTTTCCTAAATGAAGAAACCAATCTGCAATAACAGTTAAGAGTGGGGTTTTTTTTCATATCTATAAGCATGGCTGTAAACAGGAAAAAACAACTAGTTACTAATTGGACAATTCACACAAATATGAAAAAGGCAATTTCACGCAGAAATAGATGGTGCCATTTAGATATTTTATATTCTGGTAAGGTTTCTAAGTACAGAATACCTAGCAAAACACTATAGGAATTAACAAAAGACACTTGGCTGTTCGATAACATGACAAGCATCTCTGATTTTACACAGATGAAACAGCCTGGTGATCTTTTCATGACAGTCCCTCCCTCCTGCTGATTCACGGCTTTTAAGTACTTGGCAAAGGGCAGCTTTTAAATTTCCTCCCAGGATGCTATTCCACCTCCTTCTGTCCCAGTAAACACCCTTCACATTTCATTACCTAGCCAAGGATGTATGTGTTTATGTGATTAAAAAAAAAGGAAAAGAAAAGGAAAACCAGGGAAAAAAAATGAATTAAAAGGGACAAGAAAGCAGAAAGTATAGAATACAAAATCCTGCACTGGTCTGTGCCTTCCAGCACAGCCTCGAGCTAAGAGGAACACCGGGATGCTTTTTGCAGATAACACAGCTCTGTATAAGCCTGTGTCCTCTGCATCACCCCATTGCTCCAGGGAAGTGCAATTTGCCTTCGGCACAAGCAGGGCTGAGCACCATCACTATCACCCAGCAGCACTGGACTGATGCAAAACAGAGGAGCTAAACAGGTCTGGCCTCTTCGCTCTGCACTCACAGCATATGCTGGGCTGTGACAAAATGAGTTTTCCTACTCAACTCATGTAATGCAAAGTCTTATCCACGCTAGTGTGCATATGTGTCCACGCACATCTTGATTTAAAAAGAAAAAAAGACAAACTGAAGAAAACTGCCGTTAAAGCTTCCCTGTGCGTGCCATGACATTTCAGCTTTCTGTTTTAAGTAACTACCTGTTCCACACAGACTATTTGCAGACATGACAGATCCTGCAGCAGTACTGCAGTCTTCCATACTATTGGCTAACTAACAGTCCAGCTGCACATAAGTCAAAAAGCACACTAAATATAGGCAAATATTTGTCCAGATGTTATAAGATAATGCTAGTAGATATGTGTAGTTAAGAGACAGCAAATGTTATTTATACTTTCCAGTTTATTCTCCTGTTTTCATCAGGCAATTTTTTTAAAATACATAAAAAACCCCATGTGTGCAATAGGCACGAAAAACTGTTGAGAAGGTCCGTACTGCTCAGAGTTGCCCAGGTAGATCTGAAGGCGTCGGAATCCATGCCAGCCCTGAAAGCAGTAAGGACACAATAGTGCACATCACGTTGGTATGGTGCCACTTTTTGACTGCCAGTGTACCCCTACATAGCATCACACCACACCACGTGCACATGGAGGCTTGAACCGAGGCAACCAGCACTAACCAGCTGTGACCTACCATATGTAGGTCAATCTTTTCTGTGCAGACTTTAGACAAAGTCTTTCTAGAAAAGGGTACGACTTTGATTTACTCCCCTAGCATTTGCACATGCCTACACCAGTATCTTGAGTCAGTCTAGTTCAAAGCCACCTAATTCTCCCCCACCTGGCTGCAGAAGCTGGGGACTGCACAAGGCAGCAGACTCACTAGGAGCAAGGGATGCAACATGTATGAGGAGATCCAAGAGTTTATATTCTTGAAAGTTATATCCCAAGTTACCAGTATGCAAGAAAGACCTGTGAAATACGTGCACCTGCAGTCCCTGAAGAGAGTATGGGGAGCCACACGATGGTTTCTACACATAGAATCATAGAATCATAGAATGGTTAGGGTTGGAAGGGACCTTCAAAGGTCATCTAGTCCAACCCCCCTGCAAGGAGCAGGGACATCCCCCACTAGATCAGGTCGCTCAGAGCCCCATCCAGCCTGGCCTTGAATGTTTCCAGGGATGGGGCATCCACCACCATGTATTGCTTGGGTAATAAGCTGTCTAACTGGTTTACTAGTCATGAAGTAGGTCAATGCTTTATGAACACAAACCAAAAAGTATGCCCAGATGCAAACAATCGGAGTCCCAGGATACGATTCTCATCCAGGGAAGGGATATTTTCATCAATTACCCTGGTTTGAATACTTCAGTTCAAATGTGGAGTGTCCCAAAAACAAACTAGTAATTCATTAGACTTGACTTCTATTCAGGTAAAAGTCAATTTTTATAAGCAGTCGCACTGGACAGCAGAAATGTCATTAGTCTAAATCCAAAATCTATAAAAGTTGCGTAACCTTGAGCCCCATCTGCTGGTACCTGACCTATTAACACAGAGAAGGCATCCTTTGTCTTACAGGGGAGTGCTACTGAAGGTCTGATGTACAAGCCTACCAAACTTACCTATAGATTCATTTGGTAGCGTAGGTTTGTTTCTTAACAGACCTAATTTCATCTTCAAATATATGTTTGTAACACAGAGTTACAATTGTTTCTGGATAAAGCTAAAAAAACGCAGCATGGGTACTTTAAGGACTGCATTTGCTTATAAAGCATTCAACTTATTCTTTAAATGCCTAATATGATATTATTGCCTATACCATTAAGCTCTCTTTTCCCTTTGACTTCTCTATCCTAGCCTATAATTTTGATGATTCTGCTGTCCTTAGGCTTTTCTACTAGAATAGTCCCAGCCTGAAATTGTGCCAGATGATTTGAAACCTCTTGTGGCAATACTAGTGAAAGAAAACACATCATTCCCATTTCAGATAACCACATCACTGCTAAACACGGAAGACTGTCAAGTTAAATAAGCTGCTGCTGAAGTGCAGCCAAAAATCCAGCTTGCATCTAAAAAGCAGCAAAGAGAATACTGAATCACTGCGTGTTTTTCACAAACCTGAGAAGGAATGTATGCATTTACCTTTAGGATTAAATATATTCAGATTTTGGTAATTTTCTTTAGTTTTATGCTACTTGATGAAAAATTTTAAATACCTTGATAATCATGATGACCTTAGTGATAGACCATAACATTTCTGATACTCACCGCTGTATTCAGGAAATACCCAGTTCTTATGGCACATCTAATATACGTTTTCATCTTTTCTTTGCTCTCTATCTTTTACGAAGAGCAACAGCTTTATCTTTTTGTAAGAAAATACATACCATATATATATTCATTCTTTTCTGAAGATAGTTATGGAAGTCTGGAAATTCATTTCCTTCAAGAATATCCTCTACTATATTACTCGGTGGTTTTAATTGCAAATTTTAAGCTGACTCACTGTATACATCTGATTATTTTAAAACAAAAAATGCATGCAATTCTAGTGCAGAAAATTACTATTTCTGTTTAATGGAAGACTGTAATCAGCATGATTTACTTTCTTGCTCCTAAAACCTTCAGCAGTTATGAAGTTAATGAAAGAAATAGAGAACAGCTTAAAAATAACTGTAACACAGCTGAAATCAGTGGAGTATATTTGAAACCCCTGATTTTTAGGACAAACATTTGAAACTTGTTGGTCTTGGTGACCAAGAAACAATCCCTTCAGGTATTAATCTTGAAACTATCTTACGTGTCTAGCAATTTGATGGTTTTACTTGGATTTACTAACTTTGCTGACTTGGGCACGAGGTAGAAACACCACCAGAAACTCAAAAAGAAACAGAAGAAAGTTACTTCTTTTGGATTCATTAAAGGTTACATTTCTGTCTTCTTCATTGAAATATTTTCAATAATTTTATTGAAATTCTTCTGAACACAATCCTGATTCTTCTCCAACCAAACCCACCAGAACACAGCATCATTACCAAAGGTTGGGAAATAAAAAAAATTACAAAAGAACCTAGTTAAAACAAAACTAGAGTCCCACAGAGGAGAAGTGGAGAAAGACTTTCTGCTTGGCTTGAGAAGGATCCTGCTTCTACACACATTCTCATGATCTCCACAGATGCCTCCTCTATGGCACTAATTCTTCCTGCTGCTTCATCTCAAAGGTCATTCCAGTGACCACAGCACAAGCATCACCAGTAAAACCAGGGTGACATATTCTGATGTGGTCCTGGCTGTACACCATCATCATGCAGGCTGTATCTCAACTGCATTAATGAACTCAAAAATACAGATGACCTCAAAGAGAAGTTGCTCTATCTTGCTCCATGAGAACACAAAGTAGACACATAATTCTCCTGAAATACAATTAAAAACCAAGATTTTTTTTAATGCGGAGTGTAATTACTATTAAAATAAGAAAAGTTTTTATAAATTAAAAAAAAAAAACACAGAAATTTTATGACAATTATGTCTTGGCTTTATTATAGTATTGCTTGATGTTCTACAGCTGTTCAACCTATTTCCAGTCTCTTTTCTTAAGGTTACATGGGATTATTTGAACACAGTAATTGTGTGGGTGTTTTGTTAGCCATGAGGTAGAGAGATGCTCACGAATGGTACTGTAAAAATGGCTACAGGAAGCAAATGTTAGCAAAACATTACTTTCCTGCATGTACCAGTCATTACTCATGTAGCAACCAAAATTGCACAGTTCACGACCATAAAGGAAAACAGGAGAAAGGAGCAGCAGATGGTTTAAGGTGCTGTTCTCTGTGAAAAACCTGGGGCCAAACTCAGCTGGTGGAAGACAGAGCTGCTCCAAAACTGCCCGAGACCCAGGCTCTGGCTTTCAACCAGAAGCAAGCAGGGCTCCCTCTGAAAACAGCAACTGCTGACAAAAGGCTATGGAGACAAAAGCATAAATAACGTTAAGTAACTCCTACTCCTATGGCTCATTTCCTCTCAGGCTCTGCTGTCATAGTTTCTACAAAGATGTTCTGCCATTTTATTTTTTCAGTAGGACTGAACAAAAATGTCAACCTATGCAAGATCTGCCTTCTGTTCAATTTTTACTCTGATAGTAAACACTGTCCACCTAAAATCTTTTTTACAATCTGAGATTTCAAAAGTTTAAGGGGACAAAAAGACTGCTATGTTTCAGTCAGGTGTCCTCATCATCTTTCCCCAAAAAGGAAAGTAGAAATCTACAAATATTTTAATTTGGTTTATTTTTAGCTATAGCTTAAGACCAGACATTTTCATCTTCAAAAGGAAACAAAAATTAATTTCACTTGTTTCAAGAACTGAATAAATTAATGTACAGTTCTTTGAACACGCTATCATGTCCTCAGTTTGTGCAGACAGGGGATACCATGTAAGGAGATTCTCTCTTTCACAATGTTCCATTATTTTCAAGTGCTAATACATGCATCTTTGTTAATACTATTTAAGCATAAGACACCTAAAATATCATGAAAGTGGGAGGTAGAGAAAAATGGATAGCTCCTCATCTTCCTTTGGTAGCACGCAGATTCTGCAAATAGAGCACAAATGGAAGTCAGGGTCCCACATCAAATTAAATCACAAGTCTGGATTCCCGCTTGACAATTCTGACTCTGCACTTAGAAAATTGATACACATCTATTTTCACAAAAATGCTCCTATATCGTCTCAACTGCCAGGAAGAACTCTGCCTCTTTCATGTTCCAAAGGAGCTGCGTAGCTTTTTTTTTCCCTTAGGAGGAAAAAATGAGTTTCACAAGCGTAATAGTTAAAAACAAAGAAACAAAAAACAAACAAGTTTTACTCATGTGGACCAATGACCTTCACTTGGCCTGTTGGTAGATCAGTGCCTCAAACTACCAAGGTTTGCTGCTCATCACAGCTTATTCCAGAGATGTTGTTCTCCTCCTGCAGGATAAATTGTACCTGACTAATGTTGCTTAACATAAAAGCACATTTCTCTCTCTTTCTCTCATGAAACATGCTCTAGTACCCAATGAGTTCACTGAATCATTACACATGGTCATTGAAGACATTTGTGGATATTGCCTAAGGTAAATAATTTTCTAAGTCATTTCAATTAAATCATCCACCAGACTGCCTTTTGAAGGCTGATGATACTGGTGTGATCTGCTTCATGTAGTAATTATCCAGACTTTCTATTCTGCGTACCATATTATTTGCACTGATAGTGTTAAAAATACTTTTTTCTTTCACCCTTGTTTTCCAAAAGACTTATGCATTGACCTTCATGAACTGATGATCCCTCAGCTGACTACGTGACTTGTCTCAACACTGCAGTCCCCTAAATTTCCAGTTTGGCTTGGAGTAATTACAGAGTGTACAGACCAAGGCATCCAGATTTCCTTTCCTTGGAAACCTGTACAAAGAAAGAGGCCATGGTAGCACGGAGAGTAAGGGGGTCTCAGACCTCAGCCCAGTAGAGCGTAATGCTTGTACATGCACTTGGGTCTGGCAGCTTGGAAGTCCCCTGCATGTCTCACTTCAGAGAAGAGATTCTCTCCTGCAGTCTTTTCTTTTGAAGAAAAACCTGCACCAGAGCTTAAGACTGGAATGAATTTGGTTTATTCTCCAAAAACTTTATAACAGCTTCATCGCCTCTTGTTCAAACTTCCATTTCACTCTTCATAAGCTCAAGTAGCGTGGCTACAATGCAGATTTTTCTTCCAAACACTGCTGACTAGAATCATCTGGACACATCCAACTAGCTGATTTTACGACTTTGTTAGTGACTGGTTTTCCCTTTTCACCACTTACTTCATGTATTTGCACCCCACAGACCAGAAGAGCTCTTCCTAATGCATGCTGGAATGGCTGGACAGAGAGACATATTTGAATAAAGAAGAACGAAGATTTGACCTTAATCTTCAAATTCTCCAAGAACCACATTAATAAGTAAACTACTCCCTCAAAGTACAGAGTGACCTTGATTTCCTGCCAGTATGTGAAGGATCCTGAATTACAATAGCTTATATGGTACACAAGTAATATTGCAATACTGACCACAATTACCTTGCTTGCCACTTGATTCTAAAAGGAATGAGAGAGCTATGCTGGCTGATGTTCTGCCAATTTTTTCCTTAATTATACCCCTAAGATACAGCCCTTCCTATTCACTGGCACAGCTAATCATAAAAAGTTCTCATCTGCTTGAGTTTGTATTAATTTGTCATCTTTCACTCACGCTTTCAGAAACCATAGAATCAAAGAATCACAGAATGGTTTGGGTTGGAAGGGACCTTTAAAGGCCATCCCTGCAAGAAGCAGGGACATCTCCAACCAGATCAGGTTGCTCAGAGCCCCATCCAATCTTGCCTTGAACATTTCCAGGGATGGGGCATCCATCACCCCTCTGGGCAACCTGGGCCAGTGTTTCACCACCCTCATTGTAAAAAATGTTTTCCTAATATCTGATCTGAATCTACCTCCCTCTGTTTTAAAACCATTATCCCTTGTCCTATCACAACAGACCCTGTTAAAGAGTTTCTGTCTATCTGTCTTATAAATTAAATAGTGCCTTAGAAACAGAATGGTGACTTTCCAAATGCTATTGTGGAGCATTACAGAAACCTTTTGCTTTAACTAGATCATTACTGTCCTTTCACACCTCCATTTTCTCACTCTTTCCTATCACGTCCAGCATATGTCACAGCTGTGTATTTTCAAAGCTCTTTGAAAGGATATTTCTTAACGTATCATCTCTTACTCAGTAACAAGAAGTTCAGATGAACATTCCATGTATTTGAAAATTCACCACCACAGCACCCTCTGTTTCATTCTTTCCCACATCGCCCTTTAGCTTTGGAAAGATATTTCTGAGAAGTTCAACAAAGCTGCCTTTCATCTTCTCTAAAACCCATCCATAAAACTCTCCTTGTCACACCATATTGCTGACCTTTAGCTACACCAGGGGATCACGAGCTCTATAGCCACTTTGACCATCACAGTCTCATAATTCATTATGCTCTGTGTTCACACAGTATTTTCTCTTATCTTGAGGCTGCAAGGTTTGGGGATTCTTTTATTTTTTTGTATGGCTGGCTACATATAATGCTGTGGTGCCAGCTGATATGAACAGAATTAGATTTACTCAACCATGGTCTTCAAAGACTTGCCATGAAACTTTTTGCCATGCCACCAGTTCTGTTGCAATTCAATACACTTTTCCTACACAAAGAGAGAGGCATACTACTTACCCCAAATATCACCCTTAACATTTGCAAAGCAATTTCATGCTCTAGACCAGAAATTGTAGGAGCAGCAATAGCACACTTGCACAACTGGACATCAAGCCAATGACTCAAAAAATAAAACAATCACCACCTTCTTGCAACCAAGTGCACTAAGTAGGAGTACCACAAATCAGTAACTGTCCTGCTACATCTAAGCATCCTGCACGTTACGCCCTCGGTGCCGCATCAGCAGCACTGTTACTATTTCAGGACCCTAGTGAAAAAGTTAAATGAGAAAGCACGCCCTTAATTTAGGGCTCTCACACTGCAGTACATTTGGCTGGGAGAGAACACTTGTGTAAGCGTTAGAGGGAAATTCAGGAACCTGAACATTAGCCCTGAATATAATCCTTGGTTGGTGACTTCTGTGATAAAGAGTGAAACGTTTACATTTCAGAAGACGTTTTCCAGAATCCACAGCATTGCAAGATTGTGCCTTTTTTATTCTAAATTCTATTGAGCACCCTCAATTTGTAATGAAGGTAATCAAAGGCAATGAAAGCTCTCCAACCTATTCAGCCAACATGCCTTCATTTTTCAAGTAAAACAAACATTTCATACCAAACTAAAAGCAGCATAGCTCATGATCAATGGTCAGTAATCAAGACAATTTAATTTATACATATTTTTGTTTTTCTTCTTATGCAGATTGCCACATACAGATCACCTATGTTTACACACTGCTTTTATTAATAAACTAGTGCAGGGTACATTCATTTTATTGGCTAATTTGCTGGAAAGTAATTTCTTGAGGCAGAGCCCAGTGAAATGAAGCACCCATAGTTTTTATGAAAAATATAACAGCGCTTCCCATTAGTTTTAAAGATCAGCTGCTTTATTATACAAAATATCTAATTTCTTACCTCAGCCTAGAAACAGGGAGGTTTCAAATTAGATAATTAATTATTAGAAAATGTCTGTTCTTCCCCCAGAGTGTAACCAAAATGAATCACCAGTTCAGTTCATTTTAATTTCTTCCCTTAACGCTCATATCAGCAGAGTTGTTAAACTCTTTGCATGATCACTGAATCTTAAATCTACAAATCTCATCATCTTAGCAGGAGGTTATCATCTGAGATCTCTTGTGCCAAATCCAGACTGCATTTTAAAATGCAGACTTACAACTTCATTCCAATATACTTGAAAGCCGTGGTTTTCTGTCACTGTGGAAATCGGACATTTCTATTATTACTGTCTCAAGGAGGAAAATGTTCAAGAAAAATTGCTACATATTGCTACCCATTTTTTTTCCATTTGTATTTCATAAACAAATATAAAAGGAAGTTAATAATGGAAGTAAATCTTTGTTTTAGGGTTCTTACTGCCAGCTCACACAACTGCAAGACTATAAAGCAAAAACTGCAAAACAAACCAAAACACGTTAACATTAAAAACTGCAGCTTGTTCAATGTTGCTTAGTCTACTTCATTAATGATAAGCAACAATTACAAAGTAAACAAACACACAAAACCAAAAAACATTAGATGTACCCTGTAAGTCTTAGATTTTATTTTTGCTAGCATTTACATAAAATACAATCCTATTCTTTACAATGAAAGGCAAAAAAACCCTAGTATTCTGCAGAGGGCTAATTGAACAACACTCTTAATGTTCTCACAGCAACTCAAAATGGGGCTTACAAGGAACACGAGTCTTCATACCTGACCCCCAGTAAGGGTCATATTTACAGACAATTTGGGTTTTTTTAACAAAGAATTTATTTATTTATCCTGCTATGCACTGCTGTGAGGGGTCTGTCTCTGTCTCCTCAATCCCCCTCACTGCCAGCAGCAGGTGCCCCTGAAGCTGCCCCTTGCCTGCTGAAGCAGCGCTGGTCCCACAGATACCTCTATTTGCAGGGTAGAGGCTCCAGCCCCGACCAATACGGTAGTCTCCCTGACCTCACCTCCATTTATCCAGGTCCGTCCTGAACTGACATTCCATCAAAAAACACCCATGCCCTCACAGGGGCTCCCCGTGCCCAGGGCAGGACTTCACAATTGTCCCTTTTCACAGCTCCTTTTGGCTTGGTCCCTCAGCATGGCCTCTCTCAGTGGCAGCCCTGCCTTTGACGGCATCCGCTGGCCACTGTGATTTGGTGTCACCCGCACGCTTGGTGGGCAAGGACTTTGTCACCTTCTCCAGGCCATGATAAAGATGCTAAACAGGAGAGGCTTCAGACAGACCCCAGTGATGCCCCACTTGTTACCAGGCCAATATGACCCGTTGACCACAGTCCTCTGAGTCCCATCATCCAACCAGTTTTTTAGCTGTCTCACTGTCCATCCATCCAAACCACCATGCCCCAACTAGGATGTAAGAATAGCAACAGTGTCACAAACCTTGCTACAGCCCAGGTACAAGACACCCACTGCTCTCCCCCCATCCACACACCAGTCATTTCTTCCCAGAAGGGAATCAGGTGGGTCAGGCGTGATTTAACCCGTCACCCCCATGATGACAGCTCCCAATCACCTTCTCCTCCATATGCCCAGAAATAACTTCCACAGTTTTCCCAGAGACTGAAAGGCAGTTTCCCAGAGCATCCTTACCATGTTTTTAGAAGATCGATGCAACATTTTCTCTTCTTTAGTCACTGGGGCCTTCCCCAGATCTCCATGACCTCCCAGAGGTTATAGATGTCTGGCCTTGCAAGGACATCATCCAGCTCTCAGCATCCCTCAGATGCAGTCTATCCTTCCCTGTTCTCCCACGGGTGAGGCTGTTTCCAGCCACCCCAGCTTGATGCTCACCCAGTGCTGGTTATTTCTTTCCTTGACCCATCTCCAAGGACAGAAATATGGCAGGACTTGCTGGGGAGGACTGCGGCAATGGTAGTGTTTAGTTCCTCTGCCTTCTGTGCCTGCTGCCACACCAAGCTACCCACTCCACTCAGCAACGAGCCTACATTTTCTTTGCCTGGACTCCCTGACAGTATCACTGGCTTCAGTCTCTCTTCCCAAATCTAAGCATCCAAGACAAGATGTTAGAGATGTCAGGTCAGCGGACAGGTGCCTTTGCTCCCTGCAGGGGAGTCTCCATGAGCTATGACCCTTCTTTTTTTTCTTTGCTTTGTCACTTGGTCAGTACTTGTAACTGCAGAACCTGAGACAGAGAAGGGAGCTGAGATCTGATGCCAGAAGTGACAAGCTTCCAGCTTCTCCCATCATTTCTCTCCACAGCTCATTTGGAGGTGGTCCTCTAGACCTTCCTCCTCCCTTGCAATGCAGGACTTGAGCCGTTGGCTTTGTGGGGTCTTTGCAAGACCCTGTCAATCTCTTGTTTGCCTCCTCTGATGGCACACAGCACATCCTGGCAGGCAAGGCCATCACCATCCCCACCTCTGGCATCTTCATATTCTGAGGCTGGGGCAGCAGCATCTTCCCTCAGTACCTTTTATCTGGGTCAAGGGCTTTGTTCTACCAGGGTGGCTGCACCAGCCCATGCCAAAGGCAGTCTTGTTTGGCACATAAACATAAATGAACCATGTTCCCCCAAGAGTAAATGGCCACCTGCAACACCTGCATTTGAAAGACAGTGGTTTTCACTTCATGTACACATAGTGTTACTCAGCTGGCTTATTGCAAAAAGGTTATTTCACCACTTAGTGTTAAAAAAGTTGATAGGTGTTTTATACAATTGCAATCCAGATTAAGGGCCACAGATCAGATCATAAAGGGATTTGCAGTCATTAAGATGCAAACACACCTAATGCAGTGCTGTTAGTTTTTGCTGGAGAGAGAGGAATCCAAATCTGAGAATGCAATATAACAACCCAAAATTTGAGAGCTTTCAGCCCACTCTCTGATGAGCTGTACTGCAGCTCTTTCCCAAAGGTTCTGTAAAACCGTAAAATCCTAAACTATGTTTATAATAATAAAAAACCACACATCTGATTTGAAGATTTAACTACCGGTTTGGACATCAAGTGATAGCTTGCAACATAGATAATAGTTTTGGCAAAGCTGCAGACATTAATCTAGAGGAAGCTCAGGTGTAAAGTTATTCTGCTCTATTCACAAGAGGTGTCTTTGCATTATTGAAACCAACAGAACCATATTCCTGAAAGAGTTACATTGAAAAGCAACCTACTTTCAACATCAAATTTGATTTAACATCTACCAGGGCCCTTGGTCTTTGAACCACCAACCGAAAAACCAAAAATCCAGCAGTTCAAGTCAGTTCAACATTGTGAATGGAAAAAAAGACAAGAAAAAGGGATAAAATAATAGTCCAGAGCAAAGAAGCAATGGGTTAAGGTACATTATAAAACCTAAACATGAAAAACACTTTCAAATAACACTGTGTTTGACACAGTGAAGGCTTTTGTCTGCATTTTCTGCCCTGAGTGTGCTGCGGTTGCAGCTGACTCTCGTCCTTGGCCATTACGGTTTGTCACACTGCTGATTTTCAGAACTATTAGAAAGCTTTCAATTTATCAGGAAAGTTACAGGAAAAAAAAACCAAAAAACTCCAAGTAAAACTTTTGTGCAAAGGAAGAAAGTAAGACCTCATAAAAACCTCAAGTTTGAAGAAACAAAAAATCCAGATAAACAGGAAAGAATAACACTTCTTCATGCAAAAAGAAAAAAAAAGCCCACAACCCAAAACCAAGCCACCAGTAAAAACCAAACCCCAATTTCTTCTTTACTCTTCCAGATGACAGTAAACGCAGTTCAAAAATTCAAAGTAGTTTGTAATAAAAAAAACTAGGTCACTACATAGACACCAAGGATACATACAGTAATTTCTAATTCAGGGAAATACTCCCAGAAAATTTCTGGAAAGCCTGAGATAGCTGTACTGAAAGCAGAAGCCTGTTTTAGCTACAAACATCACCACCACTATTCACTTTCTGGTGAATATTGCAGAATATAAATACGATATAAAGGTTTGTTTCATGTTAGTACTAACAGATTTGTCAGAAAAAGAAAAACAAAAGCCAGCACAAAAATTGCACAGTAGTACAGCAATGCCTCATGGTCTCCAGCTAATACAACCCTCTTACAATTCATGCCACTGTCACTGCTATCCAGACTACCCATGACACCTGGTGACACATCTGTACTGCTCCAAGAACAACACTAGGAACATACCACAGAGTCCATACAGACACAATTTCTTCCAAATCCTCATTTCTACCAGGAAAAGAAGAGATGTACTATGCCTTAAAGAGGGTCAAGACTAAACACTCTCCTTTTCCACCCAGACAGCAATAGGAAGGACATGGCATAAGACCAACCCTACTCCTTGATCCGTCACTGGTAGAGTGATGTCCATCTGTGGCCTTCAGGCTGCTCCCCAAAGCCCAAACTCTGGGCAAAGCCTATGTGGCCAAAAAGCAGAGGCGAGACAGAGTCATTCCACTGCTCAGGGAGGGTATGATCCAAAAGAAGTTAGTATTTTATTTTTAAACTACATCAACTTAGAAGAAGCACCTTCCATAAGGCCAGTTTCAGCAGCACTACAGCTTGTAATCTACTAGAACAGTAATTTTATGTCTTTTATGCTGTTCTCTTTCAAAGAACAGATGTAATATGTCTAAAATCTTCAGTAATTTTAGTGCTGTATCTTAACAGGAAAATGGGGCAGAACAAAACTATACCCTTTCTGAAGCTGCTTCTTCTACAGAAAATCTGTTCTAAGATCCTATATTAAAGGCTTTTAAAAATTATTCCAACTGTTACAAAATACATATACCATGCTGTAAACAGACTGGGCATCTGCAATTTGAAATTTAAAAGCTTCTAACACCTCATTTTGAAAATGGAAAAGAAATGAGAATCCCTTGCATATACAGCAATAAAGTGGGAACACTGAGTAACACTAACTGAGAGTTCTCCTGAAACAGCAATTGCAGATGATTACCTGTTTGTGAGGTCCCCGCAATTGGGTAAATATTAGCAGCATGCTAACTCTTCTCACACACACAATTAAATGTATATGCAAGCGGCTGGGATGCTTGCAGAGCAGGAGCTTGCACTACAGTAGACCTAAGATCACAGCTTTTAGCAGACATAAGTCATCAAATCTCACTATTTCTCTTAAAGATAGAAGCCCTTCTATGTGACGTATTGACTTTTGTTTTCAGACCTCAGGGATGCTCTTTGTATCATTTGGAAGGTATACAGACTTCAAGAAAGGGAAAAAAAATAAAACAAAACAAAAAAAGCTCGATGTGACACAAGAGACAAAAGATTGCTACAAAAGATGCTAGCTCAAGACATTATGATTATCTGCCAGACTAGAACATTTATAAGGTGAAAGAGTAGCTTCCTGAATCTCCAAAAACATAAAAGAAGAAAACTTCTTGTAATTCTTGTTACAGTCCTTCAGCTCTGAAAACAGAGCTGCTCTAGAGAAAAAGCCCAGTTCAGAAAACTGGTTGTAATTAAATCGGGCTGATCTTCATTCCAGCAAAGTTGTGGCACCAGTTTGGGATTTTTCTTCTTCCCTCCTCTGCCTTAAAAGGAAATTTTTAGTTCAAATTTAAAATTCTGTTCAGATTTTTCTACAAGTATAATACCATAACCACAATTCATTATTGGAAAAAGAAATCAATATACCTTTTTTTAATTATTTATTGCTTTCTACAGGAAATTTAAAGAAATCAAAATTTGCCTATCAAAAAAACAATCAAACAGCAGACTAATTCATCAAAATTAGTCAATAAGAGATATAGCTCCCATAGGGTTGGTGTGTGAAGGGGGGATAAAGGGACATAGCCACTTGGGAAGGTCACAACACTTCTTGATCAAGTTGTTTACTTGCTGAAAGATGCAGCTTTGTCCAGTTGAATCCAGCTGTCAGATTCAGTACGCACACATACACATGAAGTCTTTGAGAAATAAATAACTGAAAAAATTATATTAATATTTTAAATAGTTTTCTCTTTTTCCTCCTGAAGTAACTGAAGCATGTAGTGATTTTACTCATTCACTTTGGCTTCTTCTTTCTTCCTCCTCACTCTTCAGTCAGTCAGAATGGTGGAGCCAGAACCACATCCACTCACCAGTAGTTTTAAAGCAGTTTACTTGCTTAGAAATGAATCAGGGCAGAATTTCTAAGGCAGGCCGCTCCTCCCGCTCTACTGAGAGCACACGGGGAGCTCCTGAGCCTCGCCTGCTTTGCGTGGCCATGGAGTGATCTTTATCCGTAAGATAAATATTTGGCACAAGATAATTAGGGAAGAAAAACACTGTAATCTGCTCTCATCAAAATAACCTACCAAGACACTTTAGTTAATCAGCACGTGAATGGTCCCAAGATGGTGACATAGCATGCAGATACTCAGGACTGGGAGATGGCAGGAAAAATGCAGAATTTCCTCCTCCGCACACAGCCATGCCAAGGCAAAGCAGGCAGGGATGCACTGCATGCTGACAGGTCTGATTTCTGTACCCGGTTTCCGCAGTGGGTGATACAGAGCTGTACACAAGGCACGGAGAAATGTGACATTCTGTGCCTTAGGGTGGGATGGGGCAGTGAGTGAACTTGTCTCCATGCTCAAAATGGTTGAAGTTCACCTGTTTGGCACTGAAAAACAGACTTGAGACATTGACACATTGAGAGACAGCAAGGACCTGGAGAGGTAGGCCCAGAAACATATTTCTTGGCAAAAAAAAATGGGTAAGCTGGCACAGAGAAAACTATCTGTAACTTCCCTTTGAAAGAAGCAGGTGAGGACATGTCTGGTGTCCAACAGCCCCGTGACGCTTGCTCCTCCCTCCTTCCTCCCATCGCCCTTCCTTGCACCAGCGCTGAGACTTGCTTGGTCCTAAGTTATCCCAGCAAGTTAAACTACTCAAAAACTAGGATGGCATAGAAATTAAGGTTTTGGGTTTTTTTTCTCTGCGTAAGACCATCATTAGCGCTGAACTTAGGGAAAAGTCAGTGGCAAAGAGCAAGCAGATGGGCTTGGCCATACTGCCAGATCTCACACGGCAGAGTTGCTTGTCTCGGCTGATGTTTAGCAGCAACAAACTATAGAGATTTAGGAAGTTTCCTACAGACTAGACCCTTGTTTCACTCCTCCAGTAGCCAAGAGTCTCTGACTCTGAGGAGGGTTTAAGTAAAACCACCATAGGAAGGAAACAGAGGGTAAATGGACGTGTACATGTGCAACAGAACAAAACCACAGCATTTCTTAGAGAAGCTTCTAAAAGAAAACATGCACCTGAACAAGGACACCAGGTTAAAGAGAAGCCTGGTGAAGAAAGTCAAGAGGTTACAACAGGATGGGCTTGATCACACCCAGGAAAATGAAAGCCATTATTTAAAAGGTTGATCTTCATCTTGAAGGACTACCTATAAACGATGCATCATTTTGTACGAGGTCAGAAGATAAGCCATAAAAAAGACATCAAAGAAATTAGACAAAAGCATCATTGAAGAAATTGATATAAGATGTACCACGGAAGAGAACTACTAGGTCATTTTAACTACTTCTCATGACAACAGCACATAATTTCTCCATCCACACTGTACCCTATTCACAGTACTAATCTAATCTTCCCTTAAAATTGTTCAAATAAATGGATGTTCACTGGTTTTAAAACAGTTCCGGAATAGTATCTGAAAGCAATCAGCTACTAGGTCTTCGTTTTTAACCTAGAAAAGCCCTTGTAAGGCAATACTGTGCAATTCCTCACATAAGAAAGGAATCTGACAAGTTACATAGCAAGTAATATTTTCTCCATCTCTATTTCAAAAGCCAAAGCTGCAAAGGTTCTGAGTGGAAAAAAAAAAAAAAGTCAGTCTCCGAGTCCAAGCCACTGTCTGCAAACCTAATACTTAACTAGAAAAACAAAAAACTGGGAAGCAGATTAAAGCAGTATGGCCTATGGGACTGTAATAGAGAATAATCAGAGAGGAAGCCCAGATTAAAGGGGCTGGTTGTGTGCAATGATATCCAGCAGTGATAGAAACTGTCTCACATGAGGGAGAGACAGACTGAAAGATGTAAATGTTAAAAATAAAATAAATCAAATGTCTTTTATTTTCTATTTTTCACACTCACACATGGCGTATGTCTTATCCAGAAGTATTTCCTATATCGTCTGTTGTAGCTTCATTACTGTAAAAACTAAGACATGAGTAATCAGATGGCAGAAATTACCATTATTTACGCACTGCTGTCACAGCTATCCATAATTACACAGGTTGACACGGCATCTTGACAATGATAGGAAAAAAGCAGCTTTTGTAGTTTTGTCAGCCTCCCTACATAGAAGCACGGCAAATAAAATTACTGCAGCTAAAAATTGGCAAAGCAATCATCTCTTTCACTTTTTATTTTTTGTCTCTCTCAAAAAGTTACTATTGTGAGTACTCAAAGGCACAGAAGAAAAGCCCTCTATGTCTAAACTGTAGCTTTATCGTACAGCAGGCAATGCACAAATGCCTTGTGTAGTTTGAAACTGAAAAGAATTAAGGAAAAAATTAGTTGCAAGGGGAGCGGGACAAGAAGAAGGAAAGAAAGTAACTTGCAAAACACTGCAAATGTATGTTCAGAATTGCCATGTTCTGATAAAGTATTTTTGATTGTCAGATTTCTCAGTAGCTTTAATCAAGAGTCACCACTTGATGCAGACACTGTATGCTGGACAGGTTACACCTCCGGATTTGCCCCCGCTCTCCCACACACCACCTGGGATGAGAGCTGGCAGGGAGCACCCACACAGAACCTCCCACCTCCTCCAGCTCCCCTCTGGCCCTGGCTCCCCTCCCTCTTTTCTCAACATCTTTGGTTTCCTTCTGGGATGCACAAAGATCCTGCTCAGGCTCCATGCAAGGAGAGTAGATCTTCTTGTGCCTGCTTATCCATCTGCTGCTCCTCCCAGCTGTCATCGGCATACTTCAGTTTACTACTTTAAACATTGTGGTTAAAATCGTAACTCCCAAAACTGAAAATCTGACTTTCTGCTGCCACGAGTGGTACAGTTAAGATACTCCAGGATTCTCCATATGGACAGCATAGACGAATTAATACTTTCTTCTGTATTTTCAACTTCACCAAACTCTTACAGTCACATAAAGCCTTTGCTGCAAGTGATTCCTTATTAAAAAGTTGGGGGGTGTGAAGTGAAGAATACTATTGGGAGTCTCAAAAAAACTGCCTTAGATGTTCATCGCTTTTGTGGAATATAACAAATTTTGACTTGAAATATGGAGCTCTGTATCCTGAGTTTACAGAATGATGAGGTCTTATCTAACATTACCCAAACTTATAACATGTAACAGACTAGATGTGTGGCACATAAGTGAATGTAATTCCCCTGTACACTATCTAAAGCATGGATATACACACAATATAGTAACTATGCATATAGCCATTATGTAGTACGTAAAATTGTTTCTGTGTTTGTTTCATATGGTAATGCATTCACTCACACACCAAATACTGTAATTATTAGCTAGATTAGTTAGATACTTTATTAGATAATCATGGTCTGTTTCATTTTCCAGCTTTTAATACTCAAAATAGAACACCCCTACAGTGATGAAAGGTAACACAGCTTGCTGATTAAAGAGAAAAAAAAAATCACACAAACAAACAGAAAAACCCCATAAGTATATTCCCACAACAGCAAGACTGAGATTTGATGAAATCCCACACCATGAAAAGACATGGACAAAATTCTGCGCCTCCAAATTTCTGGGACACTTCAGCTGCTAGCTCAGCCCCTGCTTTTGGTAATATCCAGCATCCAGGTCCGCAATTGCAGTTACTGTTTTCAAACAGGTCCACGCTCTGGTCCTGCAATACGAATGGCACAAAAGCTGCTTTACTCCCTACACACTGTATTGTGAGAAAATTAGCCGTACCCTCCTGTCACCACACACAGCGAGCAGCTCTCCTTCTAAGAAAAGATCTTGCACAATCTAAGTTTCATATAAAGAAGGAAATCTAGACCTTCTATCACTTATTCCTCAGGCTGATACAACACACCGAATTTAGGCTGATGTTGGCTTTCCCCGCACTTCCTCCCTTCACTCCCATCAAATGGAAAATATATGTAGGCTCTCCAATATGAGACAACATCTTCCAGGGTTTTTAAGCATGCAAATGTTAAGGTTCTTGCAACCTTTATTTGTGTTTGAATCTTGTAAATCATCTTTTATTTTCATCTGAGCAAGAAAAATTAAACTCACGTTTTCACGGTGAACTTTTTTTTAAAGTTGAAATAAATTAAGTCTTTTGCTACTCAACCCATATTCTTTCAATCTCAAGGGAGCTAGGCTTCACGTATGCTACAAAGAAGCCAAATATCACTTGTAATACAATGCTGATCATCCTCTAAGTTTTCGGAGACACTCCTGGCTCTTGTGGCGTACGTAAGTTTGAAACAGGTAAAAACCCAAAAAAATGGAAAACAGTAACATGCCTAACTCCTATATGACACAATAAACTTGATAATAACATAGATTTATTTCTGACTCTTGCAGTTTCTTAAACACCACTTCTTCAGACATCTTTACTTACGTTGAGGGAATATCGGGCTGTGAGCTTGTTCTTGCTGCATGTATGCACATGTGCTGCACAAAAAGCTAATTCAAGGCATAAAGATAACGGCTTAATAAAAAGTGATTCTCTTTTGAAATAACTTCCAAAGTGGATCATTTCCTTGATTTTCAACTGGATGGTAACTGCAAAAATGTGGAGGAGGGAAGATAAGACGGCGTCCTTTTTCACTATGCTACCATTGATACACCACCTTGTACGAAGTATATCCTTTGAAAAAAGACACAAAGGCTAAAGGGTAAAGACATAAAGAGCAGAGAAGGAGGAAGTCGGACACTTTAAAAACCCAACAAATACGACCAGGACTATTAATTCCAGTTATATCAATGCATGGCTTGACATCAAATTCTGTCCTAGGCTGACCAGACACCAGGATGCAATAGTATAGCTGCTATATGCTTTCTGGAGGCTATATGAGTAGTCATGGAAAATCAATTTGAATACAAATGTAATTTGTTAAAAGAACAGTGAAAATCTTTATGCGGGGTCACACTGTCAGCAGTTTGTACAGAAGCAGATGTCATCCAAAGATGCAAAGGCATTTGGTAAAACAGAATAATCTTGGTCTTTAAAAGTGTCTGTGATCTTTTCAGTCTTTCAGTATAGCTAAATGAGAACAAAGCTACAGTTTACCTCTCTTGTTTCTCAGCACTTTTACTCCATGCAGCTCATTCCAGCTGCAAAAAGAGGCTTTATAGAAACTTCTAAGCCTCAGAGAGAGTGAAGGTTCCCACTGTAACAGAGAAACAGCAATATCTTTGAAATAGCTCCTTGAAAGTTCCGACATATTTATCTCAGGCTCATGGGACAGTCATAAAATAAAGAACTAGATTTTCTTGGCTTTGGCAATGTCAGTACCATTTTCAGGCAAACTATACATAAAAATTCAACAATGACCTAAGTGAAAAAGTGTGATACAATTTAAGGATGAGTTCACAATAAAGACAACTCAAATAGCACATCTTCAGAAGATCCTGTTGCTTTTAACACATAGACATGGAATACACCGATTTACTATGCACTTACAGTACCATTACTGTAGTCGATCAGCCTACCCCATTCTATGAGGTAAATCTGGGGACTAAAACAGCTACCAGTTTTAAATTATGCTTTCCTTTCATTTGATCCCGGTCTTCACTGACTGTTCTGAAAGGTATTGGCTTATTTGTTCCTAAAAAAAAAATACACGGTGGGACTCAGAAATCTGTTTTACCATGGATGCACTACATTTCTTCCATCTGAAATAATGTCTTGTAGTCTCTTGTAGTCACTCTTGTAGTTACTGTCTCTCTACTACAAGGCAGAACATCAGATTCACTCACATTCAAATTTCACCAAGAACAGCCACAACAGCAAATGTAAAACCTTACACTTGTTTTGAAATATGTACAAAGGGACATTCCTTACTAAAAATGCTCCTGCATCTTTCTTGCAAACTAAGGAGTAGAAGTCACTGTACCCTTGAAGTCTAGTTTCATCATACACATGCATATAAACACACCTCTGAAGATCAGACGCCTGTTACAGTGCATGAGATTGCAAATTTATCAGGCTGGCCACAAAGCAGAAAATTCCAGTCTTTGACTGGGATGAGTTTTTCATCATCATGATCATCATCACCATCATCTCTCTGTCTCTCTCTCAATCTTTCTCCCTCTTCTCTATCCCTTAAAAAAAAAATAAAAGAAAAAAAGAAAAGAACAAACTTGCCGATATACTACATGTGTTCCAAACGCAAAAAGCAAACTAGGTTTTTAAAATATGATGAATAAACAGGATTTTGATCTCCATCATTACTTTTCAGCGGTCCAAAAAAAAAAAAGGACAGTTAGTATTTTTTTTAACAGTAGACTTGAAACACAGGTCAGTAATGAACTACATGACTTAACTTTGATCTGCAGTTGGAATTTACCCCAAAAGAAGACAGGGAAGAACTGGTCACTGGATGGATGACGCTACCATAGGTTTTCATTATACACTATTATGCAAATGGACTCATCAGCAAGTAATGTTAAAGCAATGCACAAAAACTTTTGTACTGTTCAAAACCTGCTCTCTAAAGAGTTTCAGTTACTTACAGCGCTTACAGTTATTATAACTTTGAGAGGACCTATTAAAAGTAAACGTTATGACAGTGAGCAAAATTAACCCAGTATATCAGACCTGTCAAGCAGCGTTTTATTCTGTTTCAGTATAAAAAAAGACTCTGAACAATTTTCTTCTGTTTCATTTAGAAAGCTGAGGATAAACCTTTAACTGAACAATTACAGTTTAAGCAATCACAGAGCAAATGGATTTTTTCCTTCCTATTTCACTTCAACTAGAAAATCTATGTCATTCTCTCTGTTCTAAAGTTACCTAAAAACATCACAAGACCATAGACTTATGTCTCAGATGTGAACTATAAGAAGTTCTACAGAAGCCCAATGCAAAGTATTTAGGACAAGTCCAGACTTTGTGGCAAATACAGTATCTTTTGCTTAAGAGACTTTGGACATAAACTGCAGGTACAAGGACATATTGCGTAAGCTATCACATGCTCGCTGCAACTGTGTGAACGTTATTGGATTTTGAGAAGCCACCGTGCTGAATAATTTAAGAACTAATAAAATATTCAATTTTACTGATATATTGGTTTCATTTTGAAATAAAAAAAAAATGTGAATAATGATGAGAAAGGGTCTAAAAGTCAATGGAAATATTCCGTTACTCATTAGGATAACAGTTGTTCTACTAAGCTTCGGGAAGATACAACTAGGGCGATAAAAAGGTCTCCAGACCCCAGAGATTCCCCCCAGCCCGGCGGTCACACGGAGGGGCAGGAGCAGCCCCGGCACAGGGGCACATTTGGGGCTCGCAGAGGGCGAAAAGGCTGCGGGTGGGGGGCACACGGAACCCCCCACGCGTGACGGGAGCCACCCGCGGAGCATTTCACGCTGTGGGGGGAGAGGGTGGTGGCAGTGCGGATGGGACGCAGGGAGGTCTCGGGGGATGAGCTCCTTCCCCGACGGCCCTGCGGCTGCCTCGGCGGGCAGCGCCCGGGACGGGACGGGAGGGGACGGCAGGTGAAATCCCCCCGCCATCCCCCCGGCCCTTTCGCCTTCACAGGAGCCGGGACTGGTCCTCCCTCTCCATCACCTCACGCGTTCAGCTCGTTGCATGATGAGCTCCGGCAACTTTTCTAATGCGAGGAAGGAAAACCCATCTCGCCTGCACTATATTATTACTCTTACTACTACTAATAAAGATAACTCCAAGAGCTCTAAAGTTATTTTTTCTGCGGTAGGGTTGGGGTTTGGAAGTGAGGAGGGATTTTTTGGTGGGTTTGTTTTTGAGGGGAGGTAGGGAGCATGAGACATAGAGAAGGCGCCGCCGGTTGTTCCAGCTGGAGATGCCCTAGTTAGAGGGAGGCAGGAAAAGGGTCGCCTGACAGGAGCTGCTTTCCGCTGCCGAGATGCTAACAGCCCCCCCGAACGCGTTTGCAAACTGTTCGGCGGTTTGCTGGATCTCCGGCTCAGAGCGAACAGCCTTCAAATTAAAATGAAGACTGGCGACTGGGGAGGGGTGGTGGGGGAGCAAGGGAAAAAGAGATGTGGACAGATCTGCGGTTATTATTAAATCTTCCCAGCCGCTCGACTGGATTAGATCTAAGCTCTCACGGCATTTCTTTCCCCCTCTGGTATGAAAACAGAAGACGGATCTTTCGTCGGGTTCTGTTAAAAATGTAGAGATAAGGGGGTTCTTTGGTGTCTTTTAATTTTTTTTTAAATTAAATAGGAAGGCAAGCCCAGACGGAGGCACCCGGCTGAGAGCCGCGCCGGCCGGTCGCGCCTCCCCGCTCCCCCGTGCACTTCGGCTCCGACTTTGCGGGAGCTCCGCCGCGCCTCCCCTCTTCCCCTCCCCAAAACCACCACCACGGCGGGGTCCCCCCACATCCCCATCCCCTCACCTCGGGCGGGGCGCGGTGCCGCCAGGCTCCCGCACAGCACCAGCCAACCCAGCACCGCGCGGCTCATCCTCCTCTCCTCCCGCCGCCGCGCCGGCTTCTGCCAAAAGAAGGAGGCGGCTGGCGGGCGGTGCCTCCGCCCGGCGATGCGAGGCGAAGCGACGCGATGCGGGTTCCCCCCCCCTGCTTTTAGCCCCCCCGCCCCGGACGCTCGCAGCCCCCGCTGCCGCCCGCCCCTGTCACCGCCGAGGAGGCGCCCGCCAGGTGCCGCCGCGCCTCCAGCACGGCCCGGCCCGGCCGCCTC
>JAAGAY010143383.1:0-12012 GCA_011801015.1 Ardeotis arabs
TTTTTTTTTTTTTTTTTTGAGACCTCTTTGCAGCCCTCCTCTCCCACTGCCCCCACCCCAAAGAGCCCCCGCCGACGGCGGGTTGGGAGCGGTACTCCCTTCCGCAGACACCGCGCTTTCCCCCCGGGTCCTCTCCATCCAGCCGGCGACTCGCTCCCAGATCCTCCAAATGCTGCAGAGTCATGGTACCCCCGAGAGGCCCCGCCAGGCTCCCCCGGCCCCGCTGCCAGCTCGACGCCCCCTCCCCTTTGTCCGGGAGGGAGTCCCTGGGGTCAAGCAGCTCAAGGAGGCCGGCGCAAGCCGCCTGCTCCCCAAGGGCTCCGGCACGGATGAAGTTTCAGCGAGGCGCGTGTCTAGGCCCCCGCATCCTCCGCCGCACGGTCCCTGCAGGCTGCAGCTGGGAGATACACCCAGGCTCCCGCAAACCCGCAAACACAAAGCGAGGCATGCCCTCGGGGGACGACTGGATTTTCCCAGGGGCGACACCGCTTATTTCCCAGCGCCTGCCCGAGCTCAGGGCCGGGAGCGCTTCCCGGGGCGCCGGCGGTAGGGAAGACCCATAACTGCGCTCCCCAAATCCTGCTGGCGCCCCATCTGCAGGAGTTGTTGCCTCCTGGCCACTCTGTCCCGGCCCCGCCGTGCCCCGCTCTGCCGGGAATCCCCTGGACCGTGTTGGACGCAGTCGCTGGCTTTTGGTTTTGGCTGCAGTGGCTCTCAAATTCAGAGATAACTTGACAGGGATTTTCTTCAGCTCCTGATAATTCACCGCTCTCCTCGTCCCCGGTGGTTCGGGCTGCGTTTGTGGGTGTATTTCGTTTCTGCCATGCATGCAGTCAAATAATTGGTGAAGCTGATAGCAGCCTCTTGCTCGACAGCGAAGCGTGTATTCTGGTTTAGTGCCCGTTCAGCTGCTTTTCCCAAACACTTCTGGAGCAGCGTTTCGGTCGCTGTCTCCTCGCTGTGCTCCTCAGCAACCCGACACGGCTTGTCCCGTCCGCTCGCCCTTCTCGGAGTACGTCTGCTGGAGAGGGACCGAGCTCGGGACCGTCCCGCGGCCCAAGAGACCGGCACAATGCAAAAAGCTGGGTGCAGCAGAGGGGGTGCGTGCCTCTGGGCTGTGTCTGCAGGTCGCTGCAGGGAATCTGAGGCACTGGGAGTGAAAGCCAGAAGAGAGGTGGGAAAGAGCGCATAGAGGGCAGCGGTGGGGATAAGATCTTTCCTTCCCCTGACAGGGCTGGGGCCGCTCCTCCTCTGGAAAAAGAAAAATAATAATCCCCAATGCAAAAAATAACACCCCCCCCAGCAGCATCCCGGTAGAGTTGTTCCTCTTGGCTTACGCATCCTGAGCTGGTCTGTGTATTTTCTGCGCATCTGTGGCGAAAACATAATTAACATGTGGTTTATTATTTTCTCTCCTGAGTAACTTTCCCTTGCCCTCCTCCAGGCCTCTCATCAGAACAGGCCTAATCAGATTTGGGTGGCTTGAGAGCCGGGACTGCGCGCTGAGATGGGGGCATCTGCCTTAGGTGGTGGCCAGAGCAGATGGTGGTCTTCTCAAAGAATGCACTGGGAATAGGAACAGCAGTGCGGACGGATGTCTGGCACAGAGACCGTTCAGATTTCTTTTTCCCAGATGAACGTCCCAAAGATGCTGGACATTTAACACATACAATTAAAAAAACCCTGCGCAGATACGCGCAGGAGGTTCAGCAGTGCAGGACATTGTTGTCTGGCAGCCCCGTTCACGTTCGGGCTGGATGCTGCATCCTTTGGGTCAGGGAGTTGGGAAAAACCGCCTTTAGCCTGCATGGAGGAGGAGGAGGAGGAGGAGGAGGAGGAGGAGGAGGGCATCTTTGTGTGCTGGTGCAGCGCAGACAATGGACAGAGCCCAAAGTGCCCAGCGCTGCCCTCCCCTCGCCTGGCTGCTGCGTGCTGGGGCGTAAAACACCTCGTTATCCACCGACTGGACCGAACCCCACTACCGGCTGCGCCGCGCTCTCCCTGCTCCCCAGATTTGCTAAGAACTGTGGGAGAATTTGTTCGTGACAAGGTGCTAAGATGCAGTTCGTTACAACGTCGTGTCCCTCTTGTCCTGAGCGTTTAGCGTCATTTAGACAGCCTCTCTCGTACAAATGGAGAGCGAGATGGAGAGGCGGCGCAGGAAACGGACAGCGCCTGGGTGGCAGCCGGCGACGCAGGCAGGTTTGGTGGTGGCAGCGGGGTGTGCAGGGGAGGCTTCGCCTCGGCCTCGGGTTCGGGCGTTAGCCGTGGGAGCGGTTATGCGCACTCGCTAAATTGACGCCGTACCTCACTGTGTGCGGTGGGAGCTCGTCCCAGCTCTGGAGCGGCGGCCGGCCTCGCGGGACGGATTCAGCCTGTGATGCAGGCCGGAGGGCTGCGGGCTGAGGCGGGGAAGCCTGGCGTCAGGCCGGCCCTTCGGGGACCGTGCGGCGGCTCGGGGACTGGGCAGGCTCTGCAGTGCTGCCCGCGTTCGATTTTGCTTTCCTGCTCGCTCCCTGTCCCCGGCCGAGCCGACGCGAGGTTCTGGGGTTCTCGGAGGCATGGCTAAGGGGCTGAGGGCGTTTGCGCAGGTGCGCTGCTGCTGTCGTTGTTCTGCAGGCGCAGTTCACCTGTGCTGGCTGCCCCGGAGCCAGATGTTCAAAATTATTTCACGGCTGCGCCTGGCGAGACTCCCCCGAGGAAAGGTGCTACGGCAGGGGGGTGCTCTAGAGAGAGCTGGCGAGACCAAGGAGCAAAATGGACGGGGGCCTGTCACCGGCAGCGGGAACAGCATCCCACGGGACGCTGGCTACATCCCACAGCACGGCCTGTCCCTAAATACGTTTTTGCTCCGGAGACGGAGAGCGCGGTGACGTGCCAGCCGTGGTGCCAGGCCTTGGGACAGCACAGCACAGTGGCAGCGTGCACGCCGAGGAGCCGGGCGTGTCGGAAAGACGCCGCTCCAGCCGCTAATAGAGGCCACATTTTTCCTGGTACAAGTACCCTTCAATGCCCACATTCAGGGCCCCCAAAAGCTGCACATCTCTACCCTCTGAGAACATTAGTCAACAGAAGGTTCTCACCATGTGAATAACCACTTAGACTTTCTGTGGACTTCAAGTGATTAAAAAAAATAAATCAAGACCATTCAGAAGAGGCTTAGTCAGGGCAAACGGGCCTGAGGGTATTATCTGAGACATCGTCTATTACTTCTACAGCACAAGCCTGACTTAGAGCATCCAGAGCCCTCACCTGCCGTCAAAAAGCCCAGCCCCGAGCGCAGGGCGGTGCTGGCTTCTCCCAGGAGCTGAACCCACAGCAGGTTTACATTTAAATGCGCGCTTAGGAGACTGGCGCCGTGCTGGTCCCATCCAAGCCAGTCTAGAGAAAATCTCATACACCAACATCCCTTCCGGATCCAGCTCCAGAACACCAGGAGCCGCTTTTGCTGCTGAAGCCGCCGGCGGAGTCAGGCAGTGGCAGCCGGTGCTCTGGGCCCAAGAGCTGGCTTAACCTCACCGGCAGCGGCAAAAGCTTCCAGCACCTTTGCGTGGTGATTTAGAGAGCGCTGACGAGCTGCAGTTGTGCACCCTGACAGAATGAAGCTCCTCGCCAGGCTGGGAGCAGGAGAGCTGGGGCAGCAGAGCCCGCTCCCACCTCCTGCCCACTCCCAGCACTCCGGGACAGCCTGCTGAAGCCATTCCTGTGGAGAAACGGGGAAACCAGCATCTCATCCAGCACTTGCTTTTTTTTTCTTTCTGCCACGACTACGAGCCCAGTGGCAAGGCAGCCCCAGCGCGGTCGCTGGTACTGCGATGAGCGCGTGTGGCGCAGCGCCGGCAGAAGGTACCACCATCCCCAGACGGCCTCAGCCTCAGGGACTGGTTTTGGTCCCAGGTGCCCGGGAGACCTGGAGACACATCGGCAAAGATCCCACGTGCCACCACTCATCCCGGTCCCAGTCCACTGATACAAGGCTGACTGAACAGTTTCTGAAAGAATAATCTGTCTGCCATCTAAGCCGTACGTCCCGCGTGATTCTAGGAACATCGACGGTGTTGCTGATCCGAGAGGAACAGCGTTTTCGGCTAACCTTTATCCCAAAGTCACCTCCCTCACCCCACAACTGCTTTCAGATTTGTGGCACTTGGTGGGCATTGCTCTGGAGAAGGTAAAAAAGCAAACAAACGGAGCACAGCTCTGCAAGGCCATGTTATGTGAAGCTAGAAGGGAAGGGAAAGAAATCCGGGGCTGCCGTTGTCCCGACTCTTCAGGTTCCGTCCCGCCTTTGCGAAGGAAGAGGGGCCCGAGCACTCGGCGCTGACGGAACAAGGAGCTGAGGAGCGTCTGTGAGGCTGTCCCCTCTCCTCGTGGGCTGTGACTCAGAGGGGCTCGCTCTGATGGCGGGCAGGCAGGGGAATTCGGGGGCTGACTAAGGACGCGGCTGAGCCCCGCAGAGGCGGCTGCCAGTGAGGACTTTCTCAAGAATCTCTGTGTCGAGCTGTTCTCAGCAGTAATCTCTGGCTAGTATCATTTCTTCAGTTTTGTTTTTGCTGTCACGTTAGGCCTGGGATGAGCAGTCTGTGAACTTACGCTGCGGACAAACAAAGGGCAGGGAAACGCAGAGGCGCGGAGGAGCATGGACAGGGCGTGCGCTCACCCGGCCCGTGCGGATGCTCCGGCTGCGCAAAACCTTCTCTGCATCCCTGTGAGGAATGTGTATTCGTATCCCGTTCTTTAGTGCAAATCAGCAATTACCTTCCCCTCCTCTTATGCTAGCTGTGCCTGCCTCTGAAGAATCGCATCAGGATGGGCCAAAGCCACCGCTGAGTTTCGGCGTCTGGGTTAATTAGCTGATTGTAGCGAGGGCAGGTACCTGTTGGCCCAAACAGTCGTCTTTGTTGGAATGCTGCTGGCCTCCGCTTTTATGGCCGGTGCCAAAGAGTAACAATTTATTTGAGGAGAAATAGCTGCAGACTGTGTGAGCGTGTACACGGGAGCAGGCAGAGCAGAGGTTTGGCGTAGCGGCGTCTTTTCTGCGTGTCTGAGATGAAGGCAGCGGTTGCTGAAAGTTGAGCGGAGGCTGGTTGGGTCTTACCGGCGCGGTGCAGGGCCCTTCACAGAACGGCAGTTGGGAAAGCGAGGTGCTGGGTGAGTGCTTCCCCTCTGTCCTCGCTCTGCTTCGGCTCGCAGCCCGGGCAGCGCTTCCCTTCCGATGCGCAGGCAGAGGCAGAGCTGGCGGCTCGGATGGACCCGTTCCTCGCTGCGGGGGGTGGTCTGGGGAAGATGGGGTGACTCCATCTTTGTGGTTCAGAGCTGGGACTTCCCGGTTGCCAGGCACAGTGATGGGTCTGCATTATGGGAGTCTCTGGGCTGAAAATGAGTCCAGACTCATCGAGCCACCCTTTTGTTGAAAAAAGGAGAACAAAGTTTGGGGCTCCGGGCTTGGCTTGCGTTTGAAGGAGCGATCTCAAAGCAAACCCCGAGTCATCCGCTCATCCATGCTGCCGAGACATCCGCTGTCGGTGCTGCGAGTACCTCCCCACGGGTGCCCAGTTACCAACGGGCTGTTCCAGTTTGCAGCCTCGCAGTGCTGGGACAAGCAGCCAGCCCACAGGAGCTCGTCCCTGGGGGATGCACTGGGGTTTGTCATCCCCATCGGCAGTTTGGATGCCGGTCGAGCGGCTCCCTGAGCGCCGGGCTGGGAGGAGGCCTGCCTGCTCCCGCTCACCTGCGCGTTGGATCCGGCAGAAAGCCCTTGAGCTGGTGACAAAGGTCTGGATGTGGGCTGGGAAGTACGGTCCTGTCTCTTAGCAACTGGTTCCTACCTCTGAGCTCTCGGAGCCGCGTGTGGGACAGAGAGCATCAGTCACGCTCCCGCTGCCGCAGCGACGCGCGAGGAGGGGATGGGGGATCAGGCCGGCTCCAGCCGCCACCAAGACGCTTAAAGAAGCTCAGGCATTTCTAACACAGGCAGTCATCTGTGAGTCCTAATCAAAGCTTCGGTTTAATTGCTTTCCTCGTGCCCTTCTCCACACGGCGAGCGGAGCGCAGATTGGCTGGCTGCGGCGGCTGCCTGCCAGCTACCTCAAGCGGCTGCTCGCGCTGCCCTGGCTTTTTTGGTCACAGGGGTGGGGACCAGGGAGGAGGAAGAGGGAGGACACGGCCCGTGTATTTCTAGAAAAGCGAGATGGCACAGGGTCCTTCCCTGAACTCCTCTGCACCGCACTTGGGAATCCCCCGTCCCTCTTACGGACATTTGCATTGCTATTTTCTCTCTCGGTGCTCGGTTCTGCCGTTTCACCCTCGTGTTTCCTCCTCCTAACCAAACGCAGCTCCTCTCTGGTGAGCGTTTCTCAGAGGCTCCCTTGCCAAGCACTGTTTCATAAACATTTTCACGAATCCTCCGCTTTGTCCTCCTAATTAACCATCCAATTGGTCCCCAACGGAGCCTTCACCTCTCCGGCGAAGATCCTGCTTGCACAGATTATAACCTGTCAGCTGCCAATTTATTCCTCACGCAGAGGGCAGGTTATATTCATTGTCTGGCTTCCCAGCCCCGTTTGGATTGCCCTTCCTTTCTTCTGCTCCCAGTAGCATCCCTGTTTGGAGAGAGAAACTCACAGAAAGCCCCGGGGACCCGGAGGTGTGGCTGCTCCGTGCGACCCATGCGTCCAACCTGCGGTGATGCGGCAGTTGGAGCAGATGTGACGGGATGTTGCTGATCTGTCAGGCCTGGGAGATGGATTACCGTGACGGAGTGTTAAAGAACATGCTTGACTTCTGCTCCCCCCATGTGTAGTCTCGGTCAAGAGCACAAAAACATCCACTTGGCCGTCCCAGGTTAACGGGGGATCCTTCCTGGGCGTTATTTACAAGTCAGAGCTCAGATTTTGGAAGAGCTGGGGTCTGCCTTGTGTGGTTACAGTGGAAACCAGGCAGAATACAGAGGGGATTTACCTGAGTGCAGGGAGAGACACAGCAGGTTTCCACCGGCATCTCCCCCCTGACTCCCCGTATAGGACCCCCACCCTTGCAGAGCCGCGTGTGCAGCCCAGAATAACTGCGTGCGGTGGCAGCGGTGGGCGCCCGCTCTCGCCGAGGGTAGCTGCCGTGTGTTTTGCTGGGTTCATGTACTGGGAAAGGGGGCGATGGAGTCCAAGATGACAGTCGTTGTTTGGCACCGTCCACATTTCAGGCGCCGTATTCTTGAACCCGGCGGGCTGACAGGGAGCAGCAGCAAGCGCCGCGGTGGTGCTCAGGTGTAAAGCGGGAGATCGGTGTTCCCAGGGACAGGCTGTGCTGGACCCACCGCGGCGCAGTGGCACGGCTCATGTCCTGCAGTGCCCTTACCTGGCGAGGAGGCTGGGTTTTGGGAGGGGAGGGCGTGCAGGCGTTACCCCCCGCGCGCGGCCGCTGAGCTGCCGGCATTTTCCTAGAGGCACATCTCGCTGTTCCTGCGGCAGCCTCCGGCTGTGGCCCCCGTACTCCGAATTGCCAGGGAGCTGGCACCAGGATGCCAGGCATCCGGGGCTCAGCCTCAGCCCGGCCTGACCTGGATTGAGGGTAGCATCGTTTATAACTTATTTTACATAATTTTGCTTGCCGCTGACAAGCTGAACCGCAGCCGCTGCTGCTCTGTGCCTCCTCCTACTTAGTTTCGTTTTGACATCACCGCGTCCCCGCTGTAGGTATGACGGTGCCGCCCGGCTGCCCTAACACTGCTGGGTCGGTGCCCAGGAAGAGAGGGGTCACCTTGCTGTGACAGGTGACCTCAGCGCTTCTCACAAAGCCTTGTCCCGCTCCGACTGAAAGGCTTTGCCTTGGTGGTGATCTTTATTAGATTAGAGCCTCGGCACCGTGGAGATCGCTCAGTGATAAGTTACGTCAAGGCAGAGCCAGCTCCAAACATGCTCTGAGTTTGTGTGACAGCGATATATTTTCAACATTTTTTAGATTTCTTTCAGGATGCTATGGAATAGAAACACTCTTCTAATTCTATATGCAGGCTACTATTTTCCCCCTTTTTCCCACCCCTGCAGCATGCTCCCCCAAATCACCTAAAACAACATCCAAATGACATTAAGCAATGTCCTTACAGGTTTATTAAAAAACCCAGCACTCACATTATAACTCTGCCTGTTTCAAAATAGTAAAATATACTGCAACACTAATAACCCCAAATAACAATGTCCGTGACGCCGTCCCTGTCAGCGAGCCAGGGCGTGACTCCTCTCCCGCGCAGGTCACGGCACGCCGCAGGCCAAGCCGTGCGGTGGTCCCCGGCTGACGGTGGGAAGCCCCCAGCCCCGGGGAGCGGTTTGCTGGGCAGGTCAGCGGGGTGCTCCGCTCACGGGGTCGCAGCAGCCGTTCTCACCAGACCCAAGAGAAGTGATGCTCTGGCGGCAGCACCCCGTGTTGTGTCACCCGTGAAGCAGCCTGCTCGCCTGCCCCGTGACCCCGCTGCGGGCAGGGCAGTGCTGGCTCCCCGATCGTTCCTGGCAGCCGGGCGCGGGGTCGCGTTTATTGGGGAGCACTTCACTTACCTCTGCTCCTTCGTCTTTCCCCGCCGGCATGCAGCCTGGTGCTTGTGGGAGGCAGCTCTGCTCTGCCGTGGGGTGCAAAAAATGTCCTCTGCCTCGCGGGCAAGGCTCTCTGCCTGCCAAAATTCTCCTCCCGCCTCCGGGCAGGCCCTGGACGGGATGGAGGGCAGCCCCGTTCCTCGTGGGAGCCACCATCCACCAGACCCCGCGCCCCGCAGCAAAGCCCGCGGCGCACCTGGGCCCTCTCTGCAGCTGGAGGCAGCGCTGCCATTTCCAGGCTCGCCCTTCCCAGGCCGCCGTGTTTTCATTCCCAGGCTGGGAGCCGGGAGGGGAATAAGCCGAGGTCAGAGCGAAGGCCTGGATCCATCTCGAGGGCTCAGCTGCGGCTGCTGAAAGAGCAGCTCGCTGGTAAAGGGCGCCTGTCCCCCACCGAAAGCCATACACCTCAGCTTTGTTTGCCGTCTAAAAATAATGCGCCCGGCTCCCCCTCACAAGGAAGTATTTACTTTGTGTTAAAAAAAAAAAAGTATTGTGTACAGTCCTGGGTAGAGAAACAATGCGAATGCACCCAGCGCAGTCCCGGCCTGAGTCAACGCGCAGCGTTGGGAAAATGACTTCTCCTTTGTGCCCTGGCTTCCCCCGGAGAAACGAGCTCTGCGGGGCTGGGGCGAGGCTCAGCCCGTCGGCAGGGCCGGCTGCGCTGCGGAGGGTAGGACGGTAGCTGTGAGCGCAGGATGGGCCTTCGTCTGCGCGTGGGGGCTCCTGCAAAATGACCTACAAATGCCTAGCGCAGAGAAACATCGTCAACATTTCAGCAACCATTTTACCCCCATTTTTCAACCAGAAATGATCAGAAAAATTTCCCAGGAAAATATTTCCAGCAGAAAAAAAAGAGCAAAATCTGTAAGTGAGAGCACTTCCCATATTCCTCTGATGGGCTCTTTCTGCTACGAGCAGTACAGCTGATCCTGCTCGCGGCCCAGCATTTCCCCTGCCGGTCTCTAAGGCACTCACCGTGCCCGTGGCAGGAGGGACGAGAAGAGAGGGAAGTTCGAGGAATCTAGCTCTCCTTTCTCCTCGCAGCATTAGCAGAGGGAGCCTGCTGTGGTTTAACATATCCCCCGCAAAAGCTGCTTTCATCCTACACCTAAATACCATGAGGAGTGAACTTCCCAAAGCCCTGGAGAAGTCTAAATATAGAAGCCAATCGAGGGCTGACTTCCCAGAGATGAGAAGTACCAAGAACGGTTTCTTCATCAAAAGTTGTAAGAGTCCATATTGAAATAAAGCGTCTGTGTCGGTACCGAAGCCTGTGCAGAAGGAGTAATTGCAGAGGTGGGCTGCGCTCCGTGCGCCCGTCACTCCGTCTGCTGGCGGTCCCCGCGGCGCCGGGCGCAGGAGGCAGCCGGGGCGGCAGTGGGCTGCCTGGGGAGATGGGCTGGCGGTACCATCTCCGAAGCACCTGACGGGGATGTCTCTGACGGCACGGAGGGATTTCATCCCTGGCTGTACGTCGCAGTTTCTGTCCAGCTGCTTTTTCCTGTACGCGTCCGCTCCCCGTTACAGCAGATAATTCTTTTCTCAAGAACAGAAATTTCCTTAGAACAAAACACAAGCTGTAGGGAATCAGAAAGGCGCTCTAAAGAGAAAAGAGAGCAGAGCGCTTCAGATAAAACACAAACCCGAGCTCGCTAATCTCAGAACAGGTATGTGTGACTCTTCGCGCATGCAGGAGAGGGAACCACAAGGGCTTGCAGTAAGGGCCAGCCGATTGCCGCAGCGACAGCGCTGCCGGGCGTGGGCCAGGGAACCCGCGGCCGCGCGTGGGGCGGCTCGCTCCAGCGCGGGACCAGGGAACCCTGATCCAGACCCGGCTGGGGGATGGTGGCCGTGCCCCGCTGCCGGCGGGCAGAGGAACGCAGGCAGAGCAAACCGCGCTGCCTCTCTCCTGCCTGCAAGGGAGGTGACCTTGAGGGGCAGCTCAATACAGCTGGCCCCAAACCTCCCGCGCGGGTGTCCCAGGGATGAGGTGATAGCGGCCCCTCCAGAGAGCGGCGAGAAATTAGGGCTCAGGGTGCTGGGAGACTCCGTACTGGGGGAGCAGGGAGACGCTGTGGTTGGGAGACAGGGAGACGAGTGCTTTCATGTGGGACGTGCGAGAAGCGGTGAGGGCAGAGGGTCTGCTCCCGGGCCAGAGAACAGGGCGCAGCCATTATCAGGCAGGGCTCTGCCGGCAGGAAGCAGCTTTTGACTCACAGGAAGCTGAATTTGGCTGGTATCAGCCCCTTGCGCGAAGGCCGGGGCAGCGCTTTATCTGCCGCTGAACACAGCAGATGGGGAAGCAGGCGGCACGCCCTCCCATCCCGCTCCTGCAGCCCCTGCCCCGCGGCCCCCCAGTGTACCCCGCTCCGAGGTGCCAGGGCCGAGCCAGGACCCGCCAGGCTGCTGAGCCCAGCCCGGGCAGGGAGCGGGCCCCAGCCGTGCCCCCCGCCAGCGGGTCCCACGAGCAGCCGGGAGCACTCGGCCTGCGCAGCGCCTGGCTTGCCGCTCAGGTTAAACCCTCCCGGATTCTCCCAAATGAGAGCCCGCGGCGGGAAGGGCTGGCAGGGCCAGGGAGAGGCGTGGAGGGGGCCACTCATCCCCTGGGCTCCCTGCGGGGCTGCCCCGGGCCCGGGCTCTGGTTTCGGCTGCAGCACGCAGCGGCTCGGGGTGGAGGTCAGCGCCGAGGGGATCGGATGGCGGCTGCCGGCCTTCGAGTGCAGCCCTGTGAAAAAAAAAAAACAAAAACCACCCCCGTTTGGCGGTCAGCGCTGCAGTTGCGCGGCGAACCCCTCTGACTGTGAGCGTTTTCACACGCCGGGCAGCCCGGGAATGGCTGCAGGGGCCTGCGGAGGCCCGGCGGGTGGAGGAGGCCGGCGTGGGTGCCTAGGGCGGGGGCGGTCCGCGGGGGAGACGCGGCCGGGCTGCGGCGGGGGGCTCGGGTGGCCAGGGCAGCCGGATGGCCGGGGCCTGGGGAGCGGCAGCCTGCCCTGCCCCCGCGGCCCGCCCGCCCCCAGGCTCTGCGGGGTGTGGGACCGGCCCGGGGGGGCTGCCCGCAGCCAGGGGCCGGGCACGTCGGCCCTGGGGCCCCGGCGTGGGCCGGGCGGGGCCCTGCGGGGGCACCCGGGCGGGCGTGAGGAGGAGGAGGCGGCGGCCGCGGGCCCGGCCCGGGCTGGCCCGGGGGGAGCGGATTACCGCCGGCTGCGCGCGGCCCCGCCGGTTGCCATGGTTACCCCGCTACCTGCCGGCGGGCCTCAGCCCGGGCCGGGCGGGGGGGCGCCCGCCCTCCCCTCCCCGCCGCCGCGGCAGATGTCACCGCCGCGCCCGGCCCCGCGCTCCACGGGGCCCCGTCCCCGCACGCCGGGCCGGGCCGGGCCGCCCCCACCCCGAGGGGGAGGGCGGAGGGGGCCCGGCCCCGGGCTGCCTGCGG
>JAAGAY010143383.1:12032-33615 GCA_011801015.1 Ardeotis arabs
GGCTCTGAGAACAAAGATGCCGGGCAGGGGCTGGGCGGGCGGGCGCTGCCGGCGCCATGGCCGGTCCCCGCGCCTGTGGCAGCGCTGCCCACCCCCGGGCCGCCTCCCCTGCCTGACATGGCCGTCGCCTCCCCTTGCTCTTCCCCGCCACTGCTCCCCGGCCCCAAACAGCCACCTCCCGGCACGGCTGCGGGCGCTCAGCGCAGCCCGGCTGGCCCAGAGCTGGCGGCGGCTGCGCGGGGAGCGGGAGCTGCGGGAGCCCGGGGGCTGGGGGCGGCGGGGGTCGGGAGATGGAGCAGGGGCGGTGAGGAGGGGGCTGCAGGTGTGAGGAGGAGGCAGGGGCACTGGAGGAGATGGGGAAGAGGAAGGACGTGGGGGAGGAAAGAGACCTGGTGCGAGAGAGAGAGCACTAACAGCCCCGGCAAGGTGGGGAGGGGGCCGGGGAAAGGGGGGCGAGAGCTGCGGGATGCAGTATGCAGGGATGGAGAGGGAGGAGAGACCGGGAATGGGGAGAGACAAACTCGTGTTGGGAAGTAGGGAACGGTGCGGTGCCGGTGAGGTAGCGGGGGAGCTTCCGCTCCTCGGCACCTGAAATGCCGCCTGCTCCCCGGCGCTCGTGTCAAGGCTGAGCTTTGCTCCTGAAATCTCCCGCTCGTTTGGGGACAGGTGACTTCCAATAAAGCCCCGACACCAGGAGGAGGTAAAAGCATCCCTTATTCCCGTCCTTCTTCCCAAATGAATTTTTATTGCTTTTTAAAGCTAAGGGGTTTTAAGCCGTTCTGAGATATTGCAGGCTCTGACTCATGCCTTGAATACCCGTGAGCAATACTGGATGTGGAAGGAGGAACCAGAGGGGCGTGGGCCCTCGAGAGGTAGTCTGTAGCGTGTGTGTCCTCTTAAATCTTAGGTCAACATTTGGTTATATTGCCAGATAAAAACCTCTGTAATTCTAGAAGCACTGACTTGATACAGCTTCTTATATCCAGTGGCTTTGATACCGCTTGCATCTCACCTGCTTCCCAGAGCTAAATATCATCACGGGGAGAGAAGTCACAAGGCTGATGAGGGGATGGAGAGACGCGAGGAGTCAGGGAAGGGTTGCTGCGGGGACTGGGATGATGAGGAGGCAGCTCCAGCATCCAGCTGGCAGTGCTGTATGAGCAGAGGGGCTGCAGCGATGCCCAGACCCCGAGGTTACCTTAACTGCATTCATTCTGAAACCGAGGAGGAAACAGGGAACCGCTGGCCGTGCAGGGAGGGGTGTATTGGTTGTTTGGGATGGCTCTGGAAATAGTGATTTGAGTACCGGGTTGGTTACAGTCTTAATTTTGAGGGCTCGCTGCATCTGACTGTGCTTTTCTCCTAATGCGTTTTCCTTTGTCCTGTTTCTGTAATTATCCCCATTTCAACCCTGCTCGGAGGATTATTGGTCAGTAGGAAGCCTCCTAATGCCCGCTCCTCCTTGGCAGGGGAATACCCTTGCCCTCGATTAAAATGAAACTCCCGGAACGGTGACAGAAGAAATTAGATCTATATTCCTCAAAGCCAGTCCCTCGGGCGAAGCTTCCCGACCCCCACCACGGCAGCGCTGCCACCCTGCCCCTTGTGTTCGTTCTCAATATTCTCTTTGTTACAGCCACCTTTAATACGGCTCGGGGCTCCCCGGGGAAGGAGCGGTGGTTTGTGTTGGAAAATCCTCGTGCCCGTGTCCCGGGTGAGCACACCGACCCGTCCCTCTGCTGTCCGCACCCAGTACCGGCAGTCTGTTCTGAAATTGGGGTGAGGAGCCAGCTTCAATAGGCAGCACTTTACATTAAAGACAAGAAAATAGCCTTTAGCAGAAGGTGCTCCCTCTAAATGATTGATTTTTTGAGGGTCCCTTGACTGGTGGCTTAAGAACAGCGTTGATTCAATCTGTGGGCCGTATAAGATACACGCAGCCCAGCCGCCAGTAACAAAAAATACGGGTTGGGAGAGCGGGTGTTCCCTTTGCATGCAGACCTCTGCCAGCCCCTGCCTGCGCCGGCAGATGTGTGAGTGCAGGTGAAGGTCGTCTGCAGGTCATTGAGATGGGCAGGTTGCTGCTCACCAGCTGGATGGCGTCCCTGCACGCCTGTTCGGAAGGCAGGCCTCAGAGGGCCTGTATACGCGTATATAATATATATATTTTTATATATATACAGCTGTCTGGGCAGCAGTGGCGTTTTTTCAAGGACGAAGCTGGGCGGCCTCCGAAGCCTGGCCCTTTTTCAGTACCCCAGCCCGCAGAGCAGTCACCGACTCTCCGTCAGCCGTGGTGCTTTGTGCCGGAGCGCCGCTAGCAGCTGCCTCCCCGCGTACCGAGCGAGGGCTGCCTCCCCTTCCCCTGCCCGCTGCGCTCCCTGCCAGGGCGAGCTGACACCCTCGGTGCCAGTCGGCTCGGAGGAGCCCTGCTCCCCACACTTCCCACTCCCACCAGTCTGTCACCGCTGCCGTGTGGCAGAATTACTGCCTCCTGCTCTCCGGCACATCCTGACACACAAAGAGCCGTGCTGCTGCTGCCAGCGCTCAGCTGCTCTGCGTGCGCGAGGGAGGGAGGGTGCCGTGGAAAGGTCAGTGCAGGGAAGGAGGGTGATGCTGTCTCCTTCCTTCAGGGCTGTATCCTGGCATCACAGCGCATCCTTGTCCTGCCGGCTGATCCGTGGCCGCGGGGACTGCAGCCAGCCAGGGTGCCCCACATTGCAGGGCTTTCCAGGATGGTTTAGTACCACGTGCGGGTCCAAAGAGCTTCCCCTGCCTGTTCCCTGCCTCGCAAAATCACCCCAAATTACAAAAATTGAATTTCTTGATTGGTCGCGACTCCCCTCTGGACTCTTCCCTTGTTTTTGTTCCTGGCCCAGTTTCACTGGCAGCTGTAGCAGCACAACAGCAGCAGCCGCCAATGCCCTGGCTGCAGCGGGATCCTCCCCGGAGCACTGTTTAATTCATCCCCCGCATCCCCCGTGCCCCAGGCAGCCCGGGGCTGGAGCACCGCCACTCTGCCCCCTCCAACCGCCACTCTGCCCCCTCCGAGCGCCGTAGCCCGGGGCCCATCTCGTCACCCCTGTCACCCATCGTTGACACTAACTCAACTTGCCTGCACTGTTGTAGGGGGCAGATGGACTGTCGGAGCCCGAGGGCATCTCTCTGAAACGCGTGGCCGTGGTGGAAGATTTCTTTGACATCATATACTCGATGCATGTGGAGAGCTCGTCGGAGCCGGGCAAAGCACCCAAACATGCCGGGCAGAAGAAAACCTACCGAGCGGTGAGACTCCCCCTCCGCGCGCCCCGGGCAGCCAGGGGACGGGAGCGAAGGGGCAGGGGGGCCGTGGGAGCGGGCACCCCGTGGGGACGGGGACAGGAGTGGGAGGACAGGTAGGAGCGGAGCGGCTGGCGGCAGTGCTGTTTGCCTGTGCGGGGAGGCGTGAGAAAGGAGCCGTTTAAAGGCAGAGCAGCTGTGCTCGGGCGACGGGAAACCAGGCTGGAGCGGCAACACAGCCGTACGGCTGCTTGGAGAGGAGACCCAGTGAATCATACAAAGGCAACTCTACGTGTCTGGGGGAAAAAGAAGAAAAAGGGCAATGCTCAGTATTAGTGATGAGCGAGGGGATGTTTGCCCAGTCCCCTGTGCGCTCTGCTCCGTGCCATCTGCCCCCCTGTCCCCCTTGGCCGGAGAGAAGTGTCTCACATGGGCCTTGGAGGGCAGGAGCAGCCAGAAAGGGGACTGGAGCACGGCCGGAGCCCCCCCTCTTCCCTGGCCGAGCGGATGCTCTCGCCCGCCCGTCCTGGGTTCCCTCCGTTACAAAATGGAGGCAGGCACCGAGCGAAGCCTCGTCAGGTGCTCCGTGGATGCTGAGAACCAGCTTTATCCATCCTGAAACCACTCTAGTTAGGTCAGGAATAATTTAGCTTGAAGTGTGCTTCTCCAGGGAGCTCGCCGTTTCTCCTGACTCGGCACAGCCCTTCGGTGCAAACATTTGGGCTTTCCTTTTACAAGAAGAGCTGAATTTACTGTCCAAAACCCAGCTACTCCCTTGAATCCCACAGCCCTAAGGACCAGGTCGCTTAGAGACAGAAGTGACTGGCTGGCAGCTCGTGTCTCTGGTGTATACATCATCTTGGAGAGCTCTGCGCAGCCTGCCCTGCTCTCTGCCATGGTGCCTGGGAGGATGCAGGGCTCGGAGCGCTGCCGGAGCCGCCTCGGGGCTGGAGTCTGGCCTGCGTACGTCCCTGGGTCCATCCACAGCTGTTCGTGCTGGCGGTGCCAGCGGGGCAGCCGGTGCCCTGCAGCCCCCCGGATGCAGCAGGATCCCCCAGGGAGCAGGGCTTGGTGCTCACCGCTCGTGGCATCGCTCCATGCCCTGCGTGCTTGGCTCCAGCCCCTGCGGCGGAGCACGGGGCTGGGGCTGGGGCGCACGCTGACCCTCCCCGGCCAGGGGCAGGTGACCTCTTTATGGTCGCGGGGGGTGGGAGCCCCACCAGCACGGCCACAATTCAAAAACTGTCCGCTCATTTCCCCCGCAGACCACTCCGACCCTCCCCTAATTCCTCCATCTCAGCTCTCTGGAGGACTAATCTGTGCCCTGCACAGCCTCGGGGGAGCAGGCTGGATCCGTCTGTTTTCCCAGGCCTGCTCGCAGCAGTCAGAGCTTCACGCTCCACCCCTCCGTCTCCCTCTCGAGCTGAGATCATCACATTAGCAGCGTGTATCCCCTCCTGACCTGGCAGGATGCGGGCTGGCTGGGCTGCCTGGCCTCGCTCGCGCCCCGGCTCCCCGGAGCGCCTCTGCAGCTGGGTCTGGACGGTGAAATGCGGCACGACACGCCCCGTGCCACGGCTCGGGGCACAAAGGGACGCTGCTGGGCGCTCGGCTCGGCAGGCTTCGGCGTCCCGCGCCATTCCTCTCCCTCTCCCCGCGATTTCTGGTTAGAGGCGTTGGAGAGTTTGCCCTTGTCCGTGACCTCCGGAGCGAGGCAATCAAAAGGGAGTTGGGATGGGAGATAACTCATCAAGGAAGCTGTCTGCTCTGCAGAGCATCAAATCAGCTGAGGAATAACAACTGTATCGCTAAAATTAGCTGAACATTTGCGGCAGAGGCGATGGGCTTGCCGGAGCAGGAGGCAGGGAAGCCATCTCGGCCCGCGGGCAGCACGAAGGGGCAGTTCCCAGCCTGCGCTGCACCGCCGCGTTTGCCACCGGCAGTTTTCAGGCCCTTCATTTCAGTGTTTCCGTGGGACGCCTGGTGCTTGTGCGTTGATAAATATCTCGCAGAGGCAAAGGCTGAGCCGGGCTCAGTCACCGCAGAGCTCCATGGGGCTGTGGCTAAATAGGAGAATCCCCCGAGGACCAGGCACCGCATCCTCCATTTGAGCGGCTGGGACAAGGTCCCTGCCTGAACTTTCCACCCATCTGGCATCGCCGTGCGTGTAAAACCTCGGGCTCTGCTGCCGCTCAGTGGAGAGCGTGCCTCTGCTCCCCCTGCCACGCCGGCCGCGGGCTTCTGCCAGCGCCAGCCAGCCCTGCGCCCCGTCGCGCTGCTTCTGTAACCTGGTTTTATTCGAGCTGCAGCATTGCCCTTTCCTGCAGGGTAGATAAATGCTTGGAATTGAGGTATTTTTCAATTTTTATTAACAAATGAAGGTGGGAGGGTGATGCCCACTGGCCGAGGAGGGGGATCAGGGCATCCTGGGCTGCCCTCCTTCCTCGGCCCCATCACTGGCCCTCGGCCCCGTCACTGGCCCTCGCCAGCGAGGTGTCTGGTTGCAGCCCTGCTTCCCGTCATGAGCCCCACTTCTGCCGGGCACACAGCCCCGAGGACTGGCACAAACAATTGAATTTCTGTCTGCTTTATGACCCCACTTGTAAGTGCTGTGACCCCTGCTGGGGTCACGGCCCCTGGTTTGGGAACTGCCGTGCTCGGACGAGTCGCTCAGGCCAAACAGGATGGGTGATTAACCGTAGGAACCAACCCCAGCGTAAGAGGTGGGCTCTCCACCTCTTAGTGCTTTCCAATTAAGACCAGATGTCTTCCTGGAGGATGTTTTAGGGCTGCAGGAGAACCTGGGTGAAGTTCCCTAACTTGTGCTGCGCAGAAGGTCAGACTCTGTGATTTGATGGTCTCTTATGGCTGTAAAGAAATCTACATTGAAATTGCCTCTTTCCTTCTCCAAATAGCCTAGTCTTGATCTTCAGAAATACTGTAAAATTGCTGCCGGCAGGGATTAATTGGCATAATAGGGCTCTGATAGCCAGGCACCTTCTGTGGGTGCTTGGGTCTGGATGTCGTGTTTAACTTCAGACATCCAAGTTTTAAATATTTATCCTTAGCTTTTCCTCATTTGTAGAATACAAATATCCCACTAAGGTTCGGGAGACTTAATTCATTACTGTTTGTAAAAATGTTTTCAATTCCCTAGATAAAATATGTCACAGAAGTGCAAAGTATTATTAACAGTAATTGATTGTCATTGTGGGAAAAAGTGACCTGCCCTTACAAAAGATTAATGGATTCTTCAGGTTCGCGGTGTGACGGTAATTAACAATGCAAACAGCGGAGGAGACCTCGCTTTCCGTTTGATTCTTACACATTCGTAGCTTCGCTCTTCCCAGACTTGGAGGGGGAATGGGAAGGAGTTTCTGGGAAGGAGTGGCTATGCGGGGAGTCCCAAGGTCTGTTCATTTGCATCCCAGTGCCTTTCTGACACACCAGTTACTCTCGCAAGATGCTCCTCCTTCAACAGTTGCTCCAGAGGGAGGGGTTCAGGGATCCCCGGACCAGGCTGGAGGGAATGGGTGTGGTGTTGTGAGTCGTTGGTGTTCTCAGCTGGGCTGAGCGGGCGAGGGGGGAGGGTGTCGAGGTGGGAGGGTGCCGTGGTCTCCCGCGCCCTCCGCCCGGCTCTCCTTAGGCATTCTGCCTCGCCCAGGACATACAGCCGTCTCCTTGTTTCCCCAGATTGCAGAGACTTATGCTTTTCTCCCGAGAGAAGCTGTGACCAGGTTCCTGATGAGTTGCACCGAGTGCCAGAAGAGGATGCATTTCAACTCCAACGGACTGGAGCCCAAAGGTAAAGGTGAATGAGTTCTGCCAGCTGAGCTGGCCCAGCGTTCCGTACCAGCCGGGTACCGCGGGTAGCTGTCGGGGTACTGCCCCGACCGTGAGATGCCTCTTAACCTGATGGTTTTCTTAGCCTGTCTTATTTTTCATGCACTTTTATAGCCAAGCTGAAGGAATTGCTTAAATCTGGTTTGTCTGCCACTGTTTTCAGCTTAGAGAGCAGAAGCAGTCTAGCTTCCCTTCCGAGCTTCCCCAGTGCAGCCGTACAAAGCGTGGGTCAAAAATATTGCAGATGTGTCTGCAACCAACCTGTGATGGTGTGTGGGCAGAAACTTCAGTCTCGGAAAAACGTGACCTAAAGTGTTTTCTTTAAACTATTAATTTAGTAATGAGAGACACCGAATATGTCTGAATAACTTAAGTTTCTGATAAAGAAGTAATTTGCATTAATTAATAGGTATGCACGTCGTGATCCTGTTTTTGATAATGGAAGGTCTTTTGATAATCAAAGTTATATTGTGCCTAGGTACACAGCCAATTAGCATGGCCAATGTGGTAGTTGGCTCATTACGGT
The DNA here is from genome assembly GCA_011801015.1 of Ardeotis arabs. Classification (NCBI taxonomy): domain Eukaryota; kingdom Metazoa; phylum Chordata; class Aves; order Otidiformes; family Otididae; genus Ardeotis; species Ardeotis arabs. The sequence goes on from JAAGAY010143383.1 coordinate 19,681, forward strand.
TCTTGTGTAAACGGAACCAATCTGCAGCTCTTAGGCCTAGAAGATATAAGCAGTGCATAGGATGGGGCCAGGTTTTCTTCCAGAGTAAGTGGTTAAAGTTGATGTTTGTGTGCTTTTTCCGAGTTACAAACTTGTTTTCATGATGAAATGCAAAGCATCAAACTGAGAGGCTCATTTGGCAGCTCTGACCAAGCAGAGAAGCAGAATTAAGTGAACAAAGGACCCAACAACAGACAATTTCTAGCATAAATACCGATTTCCCACTGTTTACTGCTAGGAGCAGAGCTACGGACAGCCCAGAGGTTCCGTTTAAGTGGATTATGTGTGCCAGCCATCCAAAGCCAGTGACTGAAATGCTTTGTACTTGTTGTATTTTTTAGAAACTCTCCCAAATAATCCTGGGTGACATTTATTAGCCTAAGCTCCATTACCGCAGCACTTCCCACTCTGCTGGCTAAGGGCCCGATCCCTCTCTCCAATTAGGTCAAGGGAAGTTTTGGCCTCTGGCCTCGCTGGGAGCAAACCTGACCTGTACACCGATTGCGCCGCATCCGTCACCAGTGCCGTTCCAAGTCCTGCGGCCGCAGCAGTCGGCTCAGTGGATGGGCAGGGCGGTGGGATGAGCCAGGCCAACAAGGATGTCTCCTGTTGGCTTGACCCAAACCAGGATGCTGCACCGAATGCCTGGCGCTAGCCGAGCCGTCAGCCCGAGCTCGGGATCCCTTTGCAGGAGGCAGCTGATGAAAAGGGTCGTTGTTCCTTCAGGGGCTCCCTCCTGCCCACCCACCATCCCGCAGCACCCGTCCCAGCCCAGAGGCAGCTCAGAGAGCACCAGGTGCTGAGTACCCTCCCCAGAGCCATCCTAGCTGTGGAAATCATGACCAGGGCGCAGATCTGGCTGTCCCGAGCAAATTTATACATTAATATCAATTGTCAGTTATTTTCATAAAGCTTTGCCCCTTAGCAATTCTCTTAAAAATAAATCAAGCAGGAAAACAAAGGATCCTACTAGATTAAGTCCTGCTTCTTACCCGCCAGGAATGGAAGGACAGATGTGCCTTTCTGCTCTGACTAGTACCTAAAGAGTGACTAAGTACCTGTGAAAATGCGTAGAGTAGATTAGATAAGGGAACTTTTACTGGGGAAGAGTGTCTGATTTCACTAATATATATTCAGGAATTTATCAGGAGCAAATCACCTAAAAAACCACATAAGCACACACCTAGGTAATTCTTCTATGACCCCAGTGGTTTTTCAGGTGATTTGCTCCTGATAAATTCCTGAATATATATTAGTGAAATTAGACATAAGCATATATAGGTAAAGTTTAACTCAGTAAGATGAAAAAATGTGAGTAATTCCTGTCTCTTCCTACTTCTCTTGCCCATTAAACAAACCTCAACGCATTTCATTTGTGATCACAAAAATCCCTAATTGAACATACCTAACATCAAACCCTGCAGAGCGCCCGCGTAATTCATAACAGCAAATTGTCTTGCCTGTGGGAAACTTGGAACATCACTGGACCTCACTGCCATCTCTTTACATCTCTAATCTGATATTATGTTAGGACTCCTTGCAGTGGAGTGACACAAGTGTGGAGTGAGGATCAAAACCATTTCACTTTAAGCCATTCTGCCAGTTCCATCTGTACCTCCGACACATGGGGCATGTGATAGAGATAACTTTTTGAAAAACTTTTTGAGCTAAAGGATTCCAGTAGCCCCCTCTTGTGACGCAGGAGGTGAGGATTGTTCCCGTGGAGTCCCCCAGGCCTTTTAAAACAAAGGTTTTCTTTCTTTTCCAGGAAGAAAAAAGGTTTCCGTTTCTTAGACTCAAGCTCTTATCTGTTGCAGTTGCACAAATTCACAGTAAATTTGTGGCTGCTAATGGGATTATTCCAGACTTACATCAAGATGGTTTCAGGCAGAATCTAAGCCCCAAAGATCATCTTCCTTCCTCTTCCTCCCCATCTGAGTCTGCTGAGCTGCTTCTGAGGAGCCTCATTCATTTCTGCAGTGCTGAACAATGCGGTGGGGGGTGGCAGGAGAGCAACCTATCATCCTCAGAGGTCTGAAAGACTCACCTCGTTCACGCCTGTGCTCCCAGGAAAGAGCAGCTCTATCTTTGCTGCTCTTAGCAAATGCTTTCCTAAGCTCTTCTTAAAGACTCAAATATTGAAGACCCCAGCCAGCCTGAGTAGGTGGCAGATTTTGTTCCTGGAGCTGTTCTTCCCCTTTCACTGCACAACCAGACGGCGAGAAGCATGCCTGGGATTTTAGCATCTTCTCCTCACAAAGTAACATCCCTGCACATTAGGATAATGTGTTATTTTGGGTGCTTAATGTATAGAGACATAGAAGTGCTCTTAATTAATCTGTAGGTCGAAGCGTCTGACGCACAGCCATGAGAAAAGAAGGGAGGAATTCGTTTACAAGGTTCCTAAAAGCTTTGCACCTTCGTATTTGAGCGAGCTGATGCCCCGGTAGCTCTGGCCAGCCCTTCCTGCATCCGCAGGCAGGAGTGCCTCAGGGGGTGAGTTAGATGGGCCTGGAAAATAAGCACTGTATTTCCATGGACCCAGTTAGCGTCTCGATACAGAAGATTTGCACAAACCCGTGTGATGTTTAAGTCAGGTACAGACAGTTTTTGGGTCAGGTCATTCATTAATCAGGCATGATAGATCTGGTATTTCCAGAGGTGCAAAGCGTCTTCAGGTCTGCTGAGTTTCCCTGGGGTTTTTTGATACTCAGCATTTCTGAAAAGCAGGCCCGTTATGTTCGGGTTGCTGGGTTTTCTAAGGTGCTGTAAAACATTTTGTGAAGGCTCTTTTTCAAGGGGCTGTGTCAGAGGTGCCTGTGAAGCCAGTGACCCCAGAAAATGCGAGCCAGCCAGGGACATTCGGAGACAGGAATGGAAACCTCCCAGCATCGGTTCACCTTCAGCCCCTGGAAATCCTTCTTCCCCAGCCATCGTTGGTTAAGCTGCCTTCCCAGCACACACCACACATCCCTTCAGAGTGTGCCGGGCGGCTGGATTAATTCTCCACACCTCCCTGTACTGAGGGCAGAGAAATCTTCCTTTTAGCCAGCAGCCATCCCTGTGGGAAACAGCGACTTTCCTCCCAAACAGACCCGTTGCATGAGCCCATAAATTCAGGGTTGGAACAGATGATTCTGGCAGCCTTCATGTCCTGTGTGGAGAGCTCGCAAGCTCCACAGCAGTGATGGCAGAGCTGACAAATCTTTGAGAATTCAGAAAAATCATTGAGAATTTGCTTTGTGGGGACTCCTCTGGTCTGGCTAGACAAAACGATCTGCAGGAGCGGTCTGAATCTAGAGTGATCTCTAGAGATGAATATGATGCAGCCAGAGGAATCAACAGGAGCAATTTAAATTAAAGATCTTTAAAATTAAGTTTGTGTTTTAATGAGGGTGTTAAAAATAATCTTCATCACCAGATAGAGATACTTAATAAGTTGCCTTCATGTTAACTCCTACCTGAGGGAATCCCAGCAACATTGGCAAGACTTTGCAATGCTAAAGCAAGCTGCAAATATATTCTTGTTCATCAGCCTCTGCATAAATCCCATTTGCATGGAAGTGCTTCTGAGGCATCGGCAAGACTCGGTTTCTTCCTCTGCTACATTCTAGTTTGGTAGACTGAAAAATTATGTATTATGTGTAGTCTTTTCCGCAGGTGACAGCGATGCTTTTTTTTTCCAAAACAACATCTGTTCTGTAATTATGTTCTTGGTGGGGTCATGTTCTTATAGGAACCTTAGCTCAGCGGGCATCAGCTCTAGCTAGGGATTTTAAGTGCTGCTAAATGCGTATGTTAACGATTATGAGAACACATCGTAGGTTTGTGCTTCCACATCCCTCTATCTAAATAGAGTTTTTCCTTTGTTCCTCAGAGAGCGAACCACCTTCCTCTTTGGTTTCTGGGATCATTGACTACAACATGCCCCTCACCTCGACTTATCTGAAGCAAATGAAGCTGCGGGTAATGAATTCGCAGGAGCAGGTGAGTCGTGCTCCGGGTGCAGGGCAGCGCGAGGGGCAGAGCGGGTTTCTGCCCCTGCTGAAGGGAGAGACTGGTGCTGGCCGTATTGGTTTTTGGAGGATGCTTTTGGAAAAGGCTGGTTTGTCCAGCTGGTCAGGCTCTGGCCAAGCACAGCCAGTGCTGGTGCATGGAAGCTGGGAGAGCAGCGTGCCTCTGATCTGACTCGCAGAAAGCACACAGGGCTGGAGTTGTGTCAGTGGAGAGGAGCAGAGATGGAGCTGATGCAGTTATTGCTTATAACAGTCACTTGTTCCTTAGACCTACAGTTCTTATGAGAACTTGTCTTAAAAATGAATGCGGCAAATAGGAGTGTGTTCCTTTACCTCCTCCTGATTGCCCGGGAGCTTTAGCAGACGGGGTCTGAGACCCAGACCTTGCTTCAGTTGCTCCAGCGCTCTCTTAAACTGATCGGGAACTTAAGGAACTTGAGTTCAACTGCAGCCCCTCCGCTCTTGTGTCAAAGCGCGAGAAGGCTCCGTCTTTGATGCGAGTGTTAAGCCACCGGATTTTGATTTGGGAATGGATGGGGCAGGCTGCCACAGGATTACCCAGGCTGTGCAATTTTCTGAAGTTCTGCAGCTGCAGAATTAGCTGTGGGAACCTCAGTGCACCATGGAAACAGTCTATAAAAAGAAAAGTATGTTTTACTTGCTCCCCACAATCTGCACTGGAAGCCAGTGTTGGATTTTCTTTCCAGCAGACTGAAACCTGAATCTGATCTCATACGTGACTGCCAGTTGCACGAAATGAAAGAGTTTGCGTTGTGCCGTGGTGGAAACATTGGTGATGGCTTGGACTGTGAGGTTGCGCCCAGTGGGTGCTGTTATCTAGTGGCACCCTGAAGGGACGTTGGTCAGAGCGTCCATCGCTGGGTGGAAAATGCCAGATGGGGGTTTGCTGTCAGGAGCTGGTGTCAGGAGCTCCTCCATCGCTTCGGCAGTGAAACCTCCTTGCTGGAGGACAAAATGGCATCTGAGGGGAAGCACTTGTGTGTTTTGGAGCTTTTTTCCTGGAACTCTGGACAGCTCCGGGGGCGGCCGGGCCGGGCTGGGCTGGGCTGGGCGGGGGGCACGGGGCAGATGGATGCGCTGCTTCGTGGCAGCTGATGGCTGCTTCAGAATCACTCTTGGATGGGAAGGATCGAAAGCTGCCATATTCCAGCCGCCTGTGGCTTGTGCACAGTGTTTGCTGGGTCTCGGTGCGGCTCCCAGCAGAGAGGCGTTGCGGTTGCAGGCCCTACCCTTGTCCGTACCGCTGACTGCCAACCTGCTCTTCCCCCGGGCTAGGGATCAGTGGGCCATGAAGGCCAACTGTGCTTTTCAGCCTCTGAGGCGGTTCAGTTAAGCTGGGTGTATACAAAGGGATGGGCTGAGAGGTTTGTCAGGGTACCGTTTATGCATTTTCTACCAGTTCCTCTTGGCTCCAAAGCTCTGTTTGAGAGAAGTGTGTTCTGAAGCTTCATTAAGCTCCTGTACCCAGTTTCTACAGGTACAAAACTGGACTTGCGGTTTGATCTTACTTCCATAATAAAAATCACCCCGGAAGCTGGCAGGCTTTAGTACTGAACCTTGAGTTTTGACGCTGCACGCCTAGGGATACTTGTTTTGAGAACTTTGTTGGTAATTTAGAGGTTTGAGAAGTTTGTACCCTGGATTTTGGGCTGGCAATTTGCACTGGAGCTGTCACCAGCCTGAGAGATACAACGCGCTGCTAACACAAATACTCTGGAGCTCGCTAAGATCAGAACAGAAGCGTGTGTCATATGGGAACAGAAAAGGGACCGGCTGAGGCAACCAGCAGTTGTTGGTTTAGATCGTAAATCAAACGGCTTGATGTCATTCCCTGCCTGCAAAGTTTTTCTTTTCCTGAGCTCTCGTAGGTATGTTGCAGTGCAGCTTTCTAAGCTTTTCAAGCTGTAGCAGCCAAGGGAAAAACTTATTTGGAAGGAGTGAAATTTGCTGTTCAGTCTGTTACTGAAACTGATTCCTGAGAGCAGGATAACAAAAGGCCAGTCTTACCGCTCAGACTTCTGAAGCGTTACAGCTTTCCACCAGATCTGGAGGTAACGACGGTCTGGAGAGGCCCCGGTGGACAAAATCCAGCGGGACTTGAGTGCTGTCCGTTCCGAGCTGTGGGGTACTCCCTGGCTTCCCCCGGGGAAACAAGTGCCACGCTCCCACAGCAGTTGGGGCTGTACCTGGAGCTGCTAACGCCGAAGTCTGAGTGAAGAAAATCTGTGTAAGAATATCAATACCAGGCTTCTGTTCCCTCCACCAAATATTCCCCTGCTATTTTCTTCCATCTTCATACTTGGCACTGGAAACACGACAGTACCATCCTTCTTTCCTGGAGGATGCTGGCAGTCCCCGGGAGGGAGCTTTAGGGTTAGGCAGCTGCAGCTCTTGGGGTTCCAGGTGTTTACAAACTGCAAAAGTCCTCTAAAGATGAGAGAAATAATTCTACGAATGCCAAACAAGCAGAAAATACAACCTGCTTTTAAAGTTTGTTTGCACTGCACAGACACACACGGCATGGTTTTTGTGTGTCGGCATTTACCAGGCAGTGTTGGTTCCTCCCTCGCCCAGCTTCGCTGCCGTGCCACCTTACTGCCGCGCACTCACGAGCATTTGATGGTGATAACAGAAATAAATTAAGCAACAGACTCGTGTTTGACTTGGCTTTTGCCAGAAGCAATTATTTGCATGCAGCAGCACCAGGAGGAACTTCCTTCACTTGGGGTAACAATGAATGAATTGATGCCAAAGTGGCCTTTTAACTTCATTATTCAGGAAAAAAAAAGTGTGCGTGTAGCTGTAATTTATTAGTGCTGCTAGGCGCATCGGTGTTAGGGCGGCAGCGTCTCACAAGGAGGCACAGCCAGAAGAACCTCAGAGAAAGCGTTTCATCTCTGCTCGGGGACAAAACGCGGTCAGGAGAGCAGCTCTGTACGTGGCTGCTCACAAAATGAAGAGTTCCTGCAGAATACATTTCTGTGTGGTTCTGGGAGTCAGTACATTTATTCTGGCGTGACAGAAAACAGCTGTGACCCGTGTTGCTTGAACTGGGCTCACTAGAACATGCAGGAGCTTCTGGGGTGTGGGGCTTCCTCCATTCCCAGTTTATACCAGTTCTCGCGCATGTCAGGACAATCAGGCCCCTCACCCTTTCCACGAGTGCCGAATTAGCCGCGTTTCAGGGTACCTGCTGAGGCAGTAAAGCATCTCTGAACTTCTGACCTTCTCAATTTAGCAGCAAAAAGGCATGAAAAGCAGATATTTGGTATTTATCTATAATGATCCTGCCACCTCATTTCCAAATGGTAAATATTAGCATTTTAAATGATTGGTTATTCGAGTTTATTGCAGTCCTTTTCCAGACAATCTTTTCCCTCTTATTCAAACTCAGCCTTGGATTTATTTTTCATGCCACACTGTTGGGCATGATTTCCAGTGGTGGCTGGTGGAATATGAAGATTTTAAAAGAAAAAATCCACGAAATGCCAAACTCGCTCTCTGCTCTAGAGATGCTGCTGCCTGGGCAGACGCAGTCCAGGGCCGAGAAACCAGTTTTAAATGATTCAGAAACATTTTCCAAGGTTGCTTCGATGCCTGCTGACAGAAGGTCGTGCAATCAGTGAATGGCAGGAGCTGCTCTTGGGTGGGAAATCACACGAGTGCTTTTCTTGTTGCTATGGCTTTGCCACGCTGACTTGTAAGTGTGTGAGAGGGACGGAGCCTTGTCCTGCACCGTCACACGCTCCACCCGTTCGGTAATTTCCCTGTAAACCTGGAGTGTGTGATGGTGCGTGGATGTGAAGTGGTTTTCCAAACACGACTCCAAGCAACGTTTTGACCCAAACAGCAGGGCAGTCCTGGACGGGGGGGTGCAGGGGTTCAGACCCTGCGGACGGACAGGGAGTTGGCTTCTTCTAACGCTGGTGAGGATCGAGCCTCCTCTGCGGGATTTGGGAGCTCGCGGAGCCTCATGACCAGAGGCGGGTTTGCGATGTTAAGTTCTCCTTCCACTCTGTCTCCTTGCTGGTCCACGCGTTGTTGTGTTTGCTCACTTGGCTCACAGGCGCCAGTATTACCAGAACAGCTAAGATGCATCTTCCCCTGGCAGCTCGCTTGCTTCCTTCTGCTGTGGATCCATCTCCGTGCTAATCCTGGGGGTGCAGAACTGGTGCAGGGGAGGCAGCGGAGGCAGGGAGCGGAGCGAGCGGCTGCAGAGGAGGGCATGCTAGATTTTCATTTCCAGTCTTTAAGTGAGAATTGCAGACGTCTCATTCCTCATAGTCCAGACACCAAAACCAAATCTAGCAGAGCTGGGGCTGCTGTGCGGGATCCGGGACCTGGATTTGTCTGTTTGAGGGCTTAGTGAAGGGATCCTGAAGAAACAACCGTGTGTTCGGAGATGTGCAGAGAAGGCAGAAGCGTGCAGTCAGTATTTGGAAGGAAGTGGGATGATGTGCTTGCATCACATGAGGATGATAAGGTACTTCCCAGTCCTTTAAAGAGGGTGTTAAACATCTCCAGGAATAAATATCTCTGAATCAGCTTGATGAGATAACTCCCATTCAGGAGGCCTTTCCTTGGCTTGGGAAGGTATTCGTTCCCTGGTGTCAGTTTTGAAGAGACTTTGGAGCCCTGGAGAAGTTCCCTGCGTGCACCCTTGCACCCAGAAGAAGGGGGAATGCTGGCCGTGCAGGCGGAGGGAGGCAGCGTGCCCGCAGCTGTTGGAGCACTGATGTCGTCTCTGCGATGAGGGCTTGCGCAGAGCGGCGCCAGCCAAGCCCTCTAGTGGGGATGCAGCTCCTGCTGCTGGAGGTGGCCTTGCCTGGCAGATTTAAATTCTGCCCGGAACCAGAGACTTTGTCCAGGCAAAGGCTGGGCAGGCAGGCTTGGCTGTCGTAACAGCGCTTTTACCGGCAAAGGCAGTTTAGCAAAACTTTCATCCTTGGCCTTAATGGCTCATGAGATGCAGGGGTCAGATGATCAGACCCTGGAGCCCGGGTTCAGGCTCGTGTGAATGGCTTGCTTTCAGTGAAGGTCGACTCGTTTTTGTTATTGGCATTAACTCTGGCGTTCCCAGCTAGTAAAACTTGAGGGCTTTCATTTCCCATTGTGTGGCTCTTTCAGTGTATTTCCCCGCGTAGCTGCGTTACAGGTGAGCTTTGTCTGTGTTCAGTGCAGCGCTCGGTGCGAGCAAACAGTTGGAGACCCCGACCTGGGCTGGCCGGGGTCAGTCCTGCCGCTGCAGCCTTCCTCCTCAAATGCGGTGTGATGCCAAGGCCCTGGCTCTTTGCAGTTTGGGGGAAAATCACATGATTTTCTGTAAAAAAGGAGGTGTTAAATCGAGTGGCATTGCCAAATTCCAGTGATGCTGGCACAGTTTGTCCTTCCTAACTGCTCAGGTGGATTTGGCCGCCGCCTGTGACTGGTCTGGTCCGTTTTCCTCACTGGTATCTGTGCACTGGTAGAGAGAAGCTGGTCGCTCTTGCCCTCTGGTTGGCTTCCCTGTGATGTTGTGCAGCTTAACTAAGGCCCTGGAGGAGTGGCGGGGGGATGTTCAGAAGTTCATCTCGCTCTCGGTGGAGCTGTGGTGGTCGTGTTGGTGCGGGCTGGGCGGGATGGAGAGGGCATGGCCCACCGGCTGTGAGCTGGGCCGTCGGAGCCCGCAGTGGGAGCGGGCTCCTCCGCAGGCAGGCTCTGCTGCGCGGGCTGGCCCACCCGTGGGTCATGGGGACTGGTCGCACTGCGCCGCGCACACCCACCCCTCGGTGCGCCCTGCCCGGCGCTGCCGTCCCAGGAGCCTGCTGAAGCCGAGCTGCCCGAGCCTGTTTCCGGGAGCACTGAATGAGCAGGGCCAGGAACCACCTTATCTTTCTTGAATTCATCATTTCTTCCGAGAACCTCCCCTACGTGGTGAGGAGAGATGCTGCCCGTTCCCTGAGTCAGGGGATGCTGCCCAGTCCCAGCATCAAAGGCAGCTGTTCCCAGTAGAACTGGAAACAAACTTTTGGATCAGGTCCTGTAAAGTGGGGCTAGGAAACATTCCCGGGAAAAAGTGGAGGCCTGTACCGCACGGTGACGAAAGCATTTCATGTCCGTGGAATAGTCTCACGGATCCCGTTACATTTATCCCGTACCTGTGGAAATTCTCATGTCGGTGGGGTTTTCAGCGTTGTCTCCCGAGCTCAGGTGCTGGCGTGCTCCGTGCTGGCTTTGATCAAGGCGCACAAATGGCTGTTTCTTAATTGCCTTCTCCCTTTAAAAAGGGGATAATACCTTGGAGAGACTTCTGAGGTCTCTCTCACTAATAAAGCTCTTCAAGAGCTTGGATGGCAACTACTTTGAGAGCGCGAACTCTTATTAATGATTTCCGTTATAGAAGATGAGGCTGTGTGGTTCAGCTTTTTAACCTTGAATCGTGTACTTGCTTTTGTTTCCGCTGCCGTTGAACCTGCGCGGGCAGGCTTGCACCCTGCCTGGTTGCACAGGCTCCCAGGACCCCGGCGTGAGCCTTGTGTGCACAAAAGGAGCGTGTCTGTCTCTGAGGCGTCAGCTTTACTCGCAAAAACAGATGCTGAAATGCGCGGTATGGCTTGAGCATGGCCAAAAATGGGTTTAGTGGTGGTTCTGTGTGCGTTGGCTGGATCCTGGCGTGGGTGGCTGAGAGCTAAGTGGTGAGGGTCATCCTCGGTGTGTGACACGGTGCGGGCGTTCCTGCCCATGCTGTGGGTGCAGGCTTTGGCAAGAAACCTTAGGGATGTTTGACCGCGATTGACCCGTCCCTTCAATCACCCATTCCCTGTGCTCCAGAGGAAGGCAAGTCCCATCCACAGGAACAACTCCTTTCCTGCTCCTTTCCTTGGCAGCGACTGCTGTACCCCGTGGAGTATTTCTGTGCCGTATTTCCTTTCCATCTCTTGGTCTCGGCTCCTGGGAAAAACCCCTTTTATTCATGCGTGTGCCAGATGCTGACAACTGCTGCTTTTACGGAAGGAGCGACCAGGATGAAGTGGGAACGCAGCCCTCAGCCCACAGCAGATCTGGTCTATAATGAAGTTTCCCAGATCTTTACTCTCCTTTTTTTTCCTGACTGCTCTGGGCGCCAGATAAGTTAAAATACAGTGGTGATAAAAGCTGCGTCTCCCCCTCATGCCGCGTGACCGGGGCCCTCCCGCAGCGCTGCCCCTCTTGCCCCGCTTTGGCCTCGCCCCTGACAGTGGCATTTTAATGTGTGTTGCCCGTAGGGTCTGATGGTCACGGAGGACCCCGCGCAGGAGGTCCCCTTTGTTGTTTCGCCTACTTCGCAGAGGCACAAGAACATCAAGTGACTCGCACAAGGTCACGCGTGAGTCAGTGCTCCTCCGGCGCGCTGGCCGGATCCTGCAGTCCCCGGCTCTCGCCGCTAGCTCACTGTGCCACACTCGGCAACAACGCAGCTGTGCAATTAAGCTCCTACAGCGCCTTAAATGTAGTTTATTCCTGGCTTTGCCAGCAGCCCCGGTACTCTTGCGGAGCCTTGCCTTAGGAAATGACGACAGAGGAGGTCAAGGCGGCGTTAGCGATGCCCTTGGAAGCATCACGGCTCTTCTCGGGACCTGCAGCTCGGGCTCTGCTGGCACCCGACGGGACGCTGTCCTGGCAAGCACAGCCTGGCAGGGAGCCCCAGCTTTTCTGCATGGGCAGATCTGTGTCCGTGCGAAGGGGTTTGCAGGGACCAGAAGTAATGAACAGAGGCAAGGAAGCAGCTTATAAATAATATATTTGATGTATATTATAGAAATAATATAATAACAGTAGTACTGGTTTATTATGGTGGGGTTTTTTTACATGTAATCCCGTAAGGCACTTACCTCTGTTCCTGACAACTTGATGAATTATTATTACCAATTCTAGATCTAATTGCCAGTTATTTCCCCCTAGATAATTTGAATCCGAAAAATGCCCACTGGAAAGGAGCTTGCCGTGCCGTTTCCCAGAGCTTCCCCAGCAGTTTCTGGAGGCAGCCCCTCTTCCGCTGGTGAGCCCCGCTTCTGCCAGCCTCGCGACCCCGAGCGCTGGCACAAACAATGGCATTTGTCGGGCTCGTGACCCCACTTGTAACGGCGGTGACCCCCCTGGGGGTCAGGACCCTCCCCTGCACGGGGAGAAGCTCCTGCCCAGCAGCGATTGCGGAATTGCCGCTCCTCCCTCGCTGCCTGTGTGGACGGGGCTGCTGCAGACTAAGTTTGCCGATGTGAAATTTAGGTTAATCCGCTTCCAAAGTGGATTAACCTCACCCACACAAAGGCACTTAGTATAAAATAAGAGTGTCCACATGGCGAGGCAGCACAGAATGGTGACTGTGCTTTAAACGCGCAGCCGGGCTGGTTTGTGTCCCCGCGAGCTCTCCGAACAGAGCGGCGGGCGCCTCGCTCCCACCGGGCCCTGCTCTCCCAGCCGGCTTTACGCCGGTCCGGCTCGAAGCCGAAGGGAGCACGAGGAGGAAACAAAGCCCCGCCATGGGAAGGGGTTAAGAGCCCGCTCCACTGAGGTCCAGGCAAGGCTCCTGTTCACCTTAAATGGTCAGGATTTTATTTTAGCTTCAGGGAGGAGCAGCAGCCACCGAGCTGGAAGCGAGCGCAGGGCAGGCCCCGCGGCGGGGGGCTCGCAGCCCGCTGCCCTCCCAGCCGGCCGCTTCCTGCGGGAGCGCAGGGGTTGCCCCAGGGCGCCCCAGGGCCCTGCTCTCGCCCTTCAGCCTCTGGCTCCGTAGATCAACCTGGAGGAGATGGAAACGCCAAACCAAGCAACACCCATGTTCACCTCCGGCCCCGGATCTTCCCAAGCCTCCCCTCCTCCCTCGCACGCTTTCCCTGGCAGCGAGGCGGTTAACGCCGGAGCAGAACACATCATAATTGGACACCCGCGCTAACAAGCCATAAACACAAATGTGGCCGTTCCCATCCTCGCTCTGGCACTGGCCTACCGCAGGCTCTGCTGCTGAATCCCTTACACTGGGTTTATTTCCTGAAAATTCCCTTTGTAACCGTTCAACAGCGAGAGACGCGAGATGGGCTGGGGAGGGGGATGCCGAGATGCTGATGCCCATGGCGGAGATCTCCATCCCAGGTGGGAGAGCACCCGTCCGCTGCTCCTGGGACCCTGCCTGCGAGCGGGCGCTGGCCGGGGGGATGCCAGGACTGCACGCTGCCCGCCCGGAGCGGGGTCACGGCATCCCCAGCACCCCGGGAGCAGGCGGGCAGCCCGGCTGTCGAGCAGGTGCCCTGAGGAGCCGCCGGTGTGACAACAGCCGAGGCCGGGCGTTGCGAGGCCGCGGAGCTGCTGGCGGAGCTGGGTCCTCTCCGGCTCCCGCGCTGCGACGGGATCACCTGAAACAAAGGGTTCGGGGGGGTGCGAGGCCCGGGCACCGCCGCACCCGCCGAGCGCAGGACAGGGGGATGCGGGGAGCCCACCCCGCGCCCCGGGGACTGGCAGCCGGCATCCCGGCACCGGTGCCCCGCGGGACAGCCACGGCCCGGAGCTCCCGCGGCCGTGCCGAGCCGGGGGTCCCCGGGTGGGCTGCGGGTCACCGGGCCGTGCCGTACCGATCCAAACCGATCTCAGCCGGGCCGGGCCGGGCCGTGCCGAGCCGGGGGTCCCCGGGCGGGCTGCCGGTCACCGGGCCGTGCCGTACCGAGCCGATTTGAGCCGTGCCATACTGTACCGATCTCAGCCGTGCCGTAGCGATCTGAGCAGTGCCGTGCCATACCGAGCCGTGCCATACCGAGCCGTGCCGTGCATTCCCGCGGCTCTCCAGCAGGGCCCGGCCCTGGACATTGTCCCTTCCCCCGCGGCGCTCCCCTCCCTCCCTCCCTCCCGCCCC